>CAUYPK010090860.1:0-24747 GCA_963574355.1 Loris lydekkerianus
CCTCAGAAGCAGCATAACAAAATCCAAACTTGGCAAAGAGCCACAGTATACAAAATAATGATAAGAGGCAAAGAGCCGAAATTCATTTTGGCCGGGAGCCGCATGCGGCTCTAGCCGCGTGTTCGCCACCCCTGCCCTAGAGCCTCCCTGTATCCCTAGGCCTGCGTGGAGTCTGACCCTGGAATCCGTGAGGCTTGGTGCAGAGCTGGGAGCATCATGCTCATGTGAAACACACCTGGCTTTCAACCCTGACTCCACCACCAATTAGCACTGTGGCCTTGACCTTTGCTTACCCATCTGTAAAATGGGGATAATGGTACCCACCACCAGGATAGTTGAGAGATTAAATGAGAGTATTTTAATATCTCTGGCTCATTCCGTGACTATAGCAGAGCTCCACATGGATAGTAATGGCATTCAACATGAAGCTGTCACTGTTTAGTGTCCATTCATTTAGGTCCTGTTCAAAAGAAGCATTTATTATGGGCCAAATAGAAATCAGAGCCAATGTTGGGGTTTATTGCCCATATATGTTCTGGGGCTGGAGAGAGTCTGGAAGGACCTGGAATGGCCTGAACATTGGTCTTCTGGACTGGAGAAGGGAGGGGCCTCTTCACTGCTGTGTCTGGGGTCACTCCCTCCCTTGGAGCAATATACTCTCCCACTCCAACCTGAATCTGAGCAGCAAAGAGCTTTTACAGATGGAAGTGGGGAGTTCTGATCCCTGGATGCAAGCATTCTGGCCTCCTTATGTGCAGCAGTGTGTGATACAGGCGGTAGGAATTAGGATTGCTCTGCTGGGGAAGTTTGTCCCGATGCACCAGGAGCTATAAAAGGTTCCTACCTGCTAACTCGGAAATTGTGTATTTGGGAGTCTGCCCTAGTAAATAAAAATGTGTGTGAAAGGATGTATGTAAATCCAAGGATGTTAACTAGTACATTGTTTTCAATAGGAAAAATGGAAATTCCTGAATCTCCAGCTGTAGAGGAATGGTTTAATTATAGCTTGTATTTATGGCAGAATATTATACAACTCTTAAAGTGGAATTTAGAATTTTGATGGATTTTTTTAATGCAGGGATTTAAAAAATACATGTTTATGCCAGGTGTGTGGTGGCTCACACTGTAGTCCTAGCATTCTGGAAGGCAGAGGTGGGAAGATCACTTGAGCCCAAGAGTTCAAGATCAGGTTTAGCAAAGTGAGACCCTGTCTCTACTCAAAATAGAAAAATTATCCAGCCATTACGATTTCTGTAGTTCCAGCTATTCAGGAGGCTGAGGCGAGCGGATCACTTGAACCCAGGAATTTTGAAGTTGCTGTGAGCTAGACTGAGGTCATGGCACTCAACCCTGGGCAACAGAGTGACTCTCTGTCCAACAACAAAAAAAGCACATTTAAATGTTCTCTCTCTCTCTCTCTTCCCCTCCTCTCTCACATACACACAAAGAAAAAAGATGGGAACGGGGGACAGACTTAACAAAATTTTAATAGTGATTATGTGGTAAGATCGTGATTCTCTGTTTTTTTTAATCCTCTTTTATATTTTCTTAGTGCTCTATGTTTAGCATACATTATTTCTAAAATTAGAAGAGTAATAAAGCATTTTACAACCCATGCTATCATGAAAGGGCCTGCTAGGTGGGGGAGAGGGGCCTGAATGAGTCACCAGTTACCTGTCAGGTGAGTTCCCTGACACCCTCTCATGTAGACAGGGTGGAAGAGGGCCTGGCTCAGGAGGTAGCTGTGAATACTAATATGTATGCCTTGTTAACAAGGCATAGTTTGGATAGAAGTTGTGGTCTCTCTTTTTTTTTTTTTTTTTAATTAAATCATAGCTGTCTACATTAATGTGATCATGGGGCATTATACACTGGTTTTATAAACCATTTGACACATTTTCATCACACTGGTTAACATAGCCTTCCTGGCATTTTCTTAGTTATTGTGTTAAGACATTTATATTCTACATTTAGTAAGTTTCGCATGTACCCTCATGAGCTTGTTTGAGCAGGCCAGTTTCCTTTTGGAGGGCACACCTGCCCGAGCCCCTGTGGGCCCTGGGTAATGTTCTCTCTCCTTCTTTGCAGCTGCCCATGATGGGAGGCGCTTTCATGGACTCGCCCAATGAGGACTTCAGCACCGAGTACTCCTTGTTTAACTCTTCCTCCAATGTCCACGCGGCCTCCAATGGCCAGGGCCAGCTGGAAGAGCCTCCCCGGTCCTCCAATGATGCCGTCTTGCTGTGGATTGCCATCATAGCGACACTGGGGAACATTGTGGTGGTGGGGGTGGTGTATGCCTTCACCTTCTGAGGGAACAGGATGATGGGCAGCCACAGCCCAGCTCACCCTGTGTTGGGCTCACCATGGGTTCACGCTCTGCCCATGGCACTGTCTTGCTATTGGCTATTCTTAAGTTCTAAAACCAGGAATTCTGACCACTTGAATGGCCTCTAGGGGCAGCATCCAAGCAATTGGAATTTCCCCCAGGCAGCCCCGATTTCTAATATTCCATGCTGTGGTCAAGCTGATTCAAAAAACAGGGAAGTAGGGGCTTCCCACTCCTGGAGGTGTAATGGAGCAAAGCTTTCAAAGAGCAGCTTGGGGAATTCTTGAAGCTGCATTCCAAGAACATGAGACCAGATGGAACAGTCAGGTGGATGTAACATATAGCTGTGATTTGATGACCACTTGCTGGTGGTAAATAATCATTCACGTGTCTTGTGTTTGTACAAACTTATCAAACTTTGTGTACAGGGTGGCGGGGCAAGAGTGGCCCTTAGAACTTCCGTGTTCCCAGCCCAGTCTCAGCTCCATATTCAGCCCATTGGCATATTGGTGGCCGCCATGTAGGGCCACAGGACAGTCTTACTTTGACTTGAAAATGGCACCTACGTCATCAGACACCCAGCCTCTTATGAGACCCAGACATATCAGAACACTCGTTGCTAGTAACATGCTGGGGTTCCTGGGGGTGTTGGTGGTGGCTTTTATCTGCTGGATAGATTCTCTTCTTATTGAGGAGAGGAAAGGATATCTTTAAAAACTAGATCTGCCAGGCAGTGAGTTCCGTGGGCTACCCACATGAAGATGCTCTTTCTTCTTTGAGGGATCCTAGAATTTTAGAGATGAATAAGCTTGTGTCCACAGAATTCTCTGGAGAGGGGCGTGATTTGCCTGTGGTCAAATGGCAGCTTAATGGGGGCATCAGAATAGAAGGATATTTCCTCACTCTGGGCTCAGCACTCTCCCTGCCCCCATCTGCACGCTCTCCTGAGCAGGCCCTGCCTTCAAGGCTTTAGGGCAGAGACACTACCTTGGGGAGATCACCCACGGGGTCTGGAAACTGGATGCAAGATCCCAGGCCATGCAGATACCTGCATTTTACACTTGTCTTGGATACCATGCACTCTTCTGCAGTTGTGAATATGCTTCTGCTCCAGCCAGGTTTCTTAAATTCTTAAAAAATTGGTGTCTGAGGCTCGTGGCAAGCAAGGAAGCTCCCAAGACAAGACCAGAGCGGCCCGGGGCGTGCTGTGGGGAGCAGCACTGAGGGAAGGCCACTGCATGCACCCCTGTCCTTCCTGCAAGGCAGCCTCCCTGTGCAAACAGGAGTGGAAAGGATCTCCGCCAGGGGCTCACCTGCCTACAGCTCCAGAGTGGCTCACCTTTCTCCCTACACCTCAAAACAAAAAGACAGATGGTATAAACTTCTTTCCTTGGTGGAGAAACTTTAAAGACTATTAAGAAGCCCTTGGTTGTATTTGGGGACAATTGCAAAAAGGCCAAATTTGCTACTGCAGTCTCAGGAGAAATGAATGTTCTTGATGACAGGCAAAGAGACATGTTAATTGTCCAGAGGTGGCACTCAACTCTTGGAGCTACTGTGGTAACGGGATTGTTGCTGACAGGCCAGCTCTTACTGGCCACATCTGTCACCACTGCCACATGTCCATCATCTAGTACTTCAGCTCAAGTGGTCATGGATGCAGAGAAGCAGCCCTACCTTGGCTCTGAGGAAGAAGGGACGTGGACGTCTGCCTGGGACTCCTTCTGGAATCACTGGCAGGGCAGAGGCTAGGCTGAGCAGTCAGCTGTTGGGTGATGATGTTCATCCTGGCTGCTTCTCTAGCAAACTGCAGGTCTGCCCCTGCACAGGGACTTTAGTAAACAGTTGTCTCCATGACAGAACCTCAGGAGAGAAGCCCAGAGCCAGGGAGGAGGCCATGATGTCTTCATAAGGGTCACGCCAGCCACACCTGATTCTTTACTTTCTGGCTCCACATCTCCAGGAGGACCTGCAGCCCCAGAAAGAGGCAGGTGGAAGCTCCCTGGTCTCCAGGTGGCCTAAGAAAATGGCAGTAGGGAGAGAGGGCTCTGTGTGCTGACAGAGGCAAGAGGGCAGGAGACAGAGGGTGGCTTCTAACACTGAAAAAGACCACGGTCCCAGCCACTGAGTACTTCTGACTCCAGGAATCTCCCCTATGACACACCCCTCAGCCCCTGGCATAAATGTCAGTTAAATTTGATGTTCGAGTCTCTCTCCCTTTTCACTGTCAGCCACAGGTGGTCAGGCTCATTGGAGTCCACCTTGTCTACACTGCAGTATGCAGATTGCAGGGACGGGCTCAGAGTCACTCCATCTGTCTCCGGTGGTTCCCCACCATTCCTCACCTAACAGTGAGGACGGATGTGCCTGTTAGTGTCCACTTCAGGAGTAGAGGATAGATTTTTCTCCCTGGGAATGAGCTGTACTCCCCCTCCTGCCTCAGCTGTTACCGGAGGGGAGGACAGAAGCCTGACCTCTTTGCTTGAGTGTTGTGTTCAGGTACTGGTAGAGTCACAGGCATGTACCTAATCCTTACAATCACCCTACAGCATCACTGCTCCAATACACAGATAAGGAACCTTATCTGTGAAGCTCAGAGGAGTGAAGTGACTTTCCTGAGGCCACACAGCATGGAGTGATGAGCTAGGATTTGAACCTGGGCTCTAAGCCAGGCTCTTTCTGTCACTCCATACTTCCTTCTGTGGCTGGGTGGCACCCCCAGGGCATATTTGAACTAGGCCCTGTGTCTGCAGAGGCCATTTCTCAAGGGGCCATGCCATGATTTTGGCCTTGGCCACCTGGTTTCCACAGGTCCCTGATCGTCCTCAGAATGAGACACACTCAGCCCCCTGCCTCATGCCCTCTCTGCCCAGACTTGAAGGGTGGTGGTCCCTGATGCCTGATTGAACTCAATTCTCCTTGTGAGGCCCCAATGAAGTTCCCAGAGACCAGTTTTCTGAGGATACGTGCAGAATGAGACCCCAGCCAGGACTCTGGAATTCAACAGAAGCGTTCACCCAGAAGCTCAGGTAGCCAGAGTTGGGATCTAGAGTCGTGGGATGGTGCTGCTTTGCAAGTTGACGCTGGCCTGGGCTCAGGCCTTTCTTCGGGCTCCAGGACTCTCCAGAGTAGGGCAGTCAGAGACCCCCACTGGCTTTTCCCTGGCTGAGGTGGGCCCCAGCACCCACTTGATTTGAAGAGTCAGTGCGGAGGAAGGAAGGGGGTGGCCTCTTCCATAGCTGCCCCTCAGGGGAGAGCTTCTGCACGTGCTGGGATCTTCTCTGTGTTTGCCCCTCCCTGTGCCCCTCACTTCTCCACTGCAGGCCATTCAGTGTCCCACCTGTGTGTCTGCATGTGAGATACTTCTGAATCAGAACAGTGAGTGACTTGCTGCTTTGGGAGTTGGGAGTTGCCTTTGAGGAGAGGCTAGAAGCCACTTCAGCCAGGCCTGTTCTAAGGGCGTTTGTGCTTCTTCAGGGCCCAGACCTTGCATTGTTGCTGGACCTTCCCTTTCTTATGAAATCGAGGTCAAGAGACAAATGAGACTCCCCCCCCACCCCCAGAGAGAAAGTATTTTATCTCCTGTACGTCCCCTAGGATGGTGAACAGGGTGGTAGTGCTTGGAGGGAGAGGCAGCAGGCTTTTCTCCAGCTCCTGTTCAAGTGCAAGGCTTGGAAGCCTGCCCAGGCCTTGGCAGATGCCGGGATCGGCCCCTGGAGACTGGAGGCCACCTCTGTCTGCTGTCATTACCGCTACCTGGTTCCATCAAGACAAATGGTGTTTTCCCTCTCCGGGAGCACTATCTGCCTGCATTATTAGCAGTGATATTATTACTTATTATTCTTACTGCTGCCAGGTTTGCACACTTGTGTTGTGTGCTCTATCTGTGTCTCATTTATTTCTCAAGTCACCCCGAAGGGGCAGGATTGAGTGTGCAAAGAAGTGCACCTAAATTACTGTGCCATTTTTCTGTTGAGAAAACTGAGGTTGGATCATGTACCTGATTGCTTGCAGCTAAGGAGCTGTGCACAGACCCAGTTCTGTCACATTAGAGGCTGGGTCCATGCCCCACACCACTCTGTATCCACACCCTTTGTTTTGAGCCCTCTGAAATGGACCGGCATAGGGCCTAGGCATGGGGCCTCAGAGGCTGAGGCTGAGGTTTGGTCCTGGGGAACTTGTAGTCAGACAGTCACGTCCCAATGTAAACCCTGGAAAGGGAAGGGCATTAGTGCACATTCAGAACCTCACAGTGATAAGTTTATAGAGCATCTAATCAGAACCTTTTATATTTGGAGAGAGTGGATGAGACTGCACGGAAAATGCGTGGAGAGCTGACAGTCTCTGCATGCCTGACCCAGGGCTCATCATCTGGGCCATGTGTGTTTGCCAGGAAGCAAAGGGATTACCCTGGATTACCAGCTCAGCCTTGAGATGGCTCGTGTTCTCTGCCAGCTGCCACCTGGGCCCCTCTGCTGCATCCTGACAGATGTCCATTGATTGCCCCTAAACAAATCCCAGGGTGCTCTGAGCTACTGTGATGGGGAGGCCCATAGAGCTCTGCTCGGGGAGCCAAAGGGAACAGTCACGCCTGGATGTCCCACATTCACCTGTCTCCACCCCTCCCACCCCGCGGTCATTCAGTGAGAGGGATAGAGAAGGTGGGTGAGCTGCATGCTGGAAACAGAGGGACAGAGCCTGCAGCCTCCAAGCAGGAAAAGGAGTCTCCCTAAGAAACTCAGATAATGGCACCAAAATATTCCCAATGCATTCTCCTGAGATAAGAGCTTCAACATTTACTGAGGGTTGTCCGTTTGTTTGTTTGTTTGATGGAGGGGTTTTGGGAAGGACAGATGACAAGGAACAAAATAATGATGCAAACTCTAGGGATTAAAGAAGATAAAGGGTTCCCCTAGAGTGAGAAAATGACAACCGTCTGAAGCATAAAGGTATAGTCAAAAGTACACAAAATTGACTACATAAATTTGGAGACAGAAGTCTATGTTGTTCTTACTGTAAATATCATAGATTTTTTTTTTAATCAAGATAGAAAATAAAAGCAAAGAATGACTCAGACACTTGCTCTTGGAGAGGCTGCACAGGCAACAGGGTATCTGGGGGTCCTGCACATCAATCTTTTGACCATAGATGGTCTTGTGCCTGCTCAGACCACCCCACTCCTACATTTCTAAAGCTCATTATCCATTCCTGTGTTCTTGACTTCCTGCCTCCCCTAGAGGGGGTTTGAGCTCCGTTAGCCTTGGTAATAAATCCCGCCAGACACACAGTGTGTTTACCAGGAACTTGTCTGCCTCAGTTATTGGGGAACCAGACCTCAGCTCACCCCAGGCCCTATCCACATGGCTGAGCAAGCCTAGGTGACCCCTCATCTATCTCACTGGCCGTCTTTCTGCCAATGTCTTAATAAGCCAGAGAATTGCCGTGTTTGCAATTCTAAGCATCGTCCACCAATCCAGATGATGAGGGCTCTGCAAGCTGGCAGGAAGGAAGCTCCCAACCTTTTAACTCAAAGGAACTGAGTCTGCAAGGGGGCTGGGAGTGTTGCCAGGTGGAGCCAGTCAGCAGGAGAGCAAGGTCTTTAGTCCAGGATGCCTAACTAAGTTTTCTCTAGGAAATTTAGTGGTCGATTCCATTAGGCCAGTGGTTCTCACTCGGGGGGGGCAACAGATGTTGGCAATGTCTGGACACATTTTTGGCTTTTGCAGCTAGGTGAGGAGGGCTACTGGCATCTAGAGGGTAGAAGCTAGGGATTTGGTGAACTTCCTATAATACACACACAAGACAGCCCCCCATGACAAAAGAGTTATCCAGCCCCCCAAATGTCAATAATGCCAGAGTTGGGGAACCTTGCACTAGGCCATACCATCTCTGATTCCAAAACCATTCATGTTTTCCAAAGCTCCACTTTTCCCCATTTGTGAGTTATTGACTAAGTCAACGCTCTTCTAAGCAACCGCAGTGACCATGGTTACTGCTCCAGGCTCAAATCATTCCAACTGAGGGCAACGATCTGGAAGTACCAGCAGGTTAGATTAGTCTTCTGGAAATCCATGTGGTTCTATTTCTGCTGTCCTGGGCTTTCATGGGGACTCCCACCCTTCAAATTCAGTGGGAGGGTGGGGCTGAGCTTGTCTGTACCCGTAACACTGTGTCTCTGGAACCTCCAGGCCCTGGCTGCTCACCAGTGCACCTGAGAGAAACCACCTGTAGTGGAGCATAGGGATTGGGTAGGGCTGAGGGACAGCTCTAGGTAATCTTCAGCATCTTCTCATATTTCTGCCCTATTTCCCTGTTGAAGGCATACTAATGTTGTTTATATTGAAACTTTTGCAGAAACCTTATTCTTGTAACTCACCACTCTCTAGATACTAATTCTTCATGCTAAGAGAAACAGAAATGTTTCCGTGTCTTACTGATGTTTTCATAATCAACTTGTAACTGTACTCTGTTTACTTCATAAAAAGGTACTTTATTCTTGTAATCCTTTGCTACTCAAGCACCTGGTTTCACCGTGAGATCACTGACTTTTGCTATACTAAAAAGACTCTTTCTTAATGTAGGATTTCAACGTGCTCTTTTGATTAAACATATCTAACCTGAACGATGTAAAAATGTGATTGCATAGTCTTCCTAGTCAGCATTGTTGCTGTTGTTGTCATTTCTATTATGGTAATTGAAAAAAGAGAAAAAAGAAAACTTGAACTCCTTGGTGTCTGGTTTCAATCTGTGCTTTATAAAAAGCCTTCTACCTACTGATCTTGGAAAGGCTCAGCTCCAGAGTCACCTCCATTCATGCTCCTGCTGCCCCACTGAGGCAGCACTGGTCCCCTCTTCCCGGCCCCTTCCCGAGCCAGCTCTGCCATCACACCTGTAGCAAATCACAGTGGATGTGTTTGTTCACCCATCGGCTTTCCCACCTCTCTGAGCCACCTGAGAGCAAGGTTTATCTTATTCAACACTATATGCACCACCTAGAACAGTGCATGTAGAGTATTCAGTGAAGGAATGAGTGACACCTGAATGACCAGCACAGTACATTGCAGCTCCACAGGAGGCATGGGCTGTAGAGTTTATTCATTAATTCACTAATGATAGCAAATGTTCATATAAGACTTTACAAGTGTGTGGTACAGTTTTGAGCTCTTTACATGCAAATTAACTTGCTCGATTCCCATGATGACTCTGAAGTAGACACTTTTATTATCTCCATTTTACAGACAAGGAAACTGAGGCATGGAGAGGTTTCTTGCCCAAGGGAACTGGTGTACCAAGCTGGGAAAACCGATTCTGGGTCTGTCCTAGGCTTAAGCTTCAAGGAAACCGACTTATAGCTACTTCCTTGTTGACTTTGAAACCGCGAGGAGGCAGGGCCAGTCTCCTGGGTGAGGAGAGACCAGGGCCTGGCTGCTCCCAGCCTGCCAACTGCCCAGTAGGTAGGTGAGCCCAGGGAGAGGCTAGATTGAGAAAGAGGATGTGTCCCAGTAACAATGTCAAATGTGGCACGGACTCCCTGGGCAACAAGTAGATCACTGAGGAGTGCCTGGCGGTGGCAAGACATCCTTGCTCTGCAGAATTTGGAGAAGCGGGTGCACCACAGGGGAGTTGGAGTTGTCTGGGAAGGCCAGGCTGGAGCCTGAAGGTCAAGGGCGTGTGGAAAGGGCCGATGAGGGAATAAAGCCACCTAGAAGGAGCCTCTAGGGTCAAGGTGGGGACGGCACTGGGCAGTGGGCTGCTACTAGCTGTATGGAAGCATGAGCGGTGCTCTGAGTAGAGGGGGATATGGTGTCTGGTGCAGGATGGCAGCAGAGGAACCGGGTAGTGGCCCCTGATTTTGCCTCTCACACCATCCTTCTAGCTGCCTTCTCTGACTCAAGAGTGCAGACACCTCCACCTGGCCACCAGCTTGGCCAATAACTTTAGGTCCTTCTGCCCATCGCATATTTTGTGAAGATGGCAGAGGATTCCACACATACCAACAGTCTATGCTCTCATGACTGAGGAACATCATTTTGAAATAATAAAAAGAAAAGAGGTGGTTTCCACAGTCCGAGGCTGTTGAATTTATGTTTAAGAATAAGTATAGCCGATGCAGCCGTACCAAAACATGCCCTCTGCTTCCCACCCCAACCCTCCCTGCTGGAATTTATACTGCATTTTTGGTTTTACAAATTTGGTTTGTAAATACATGTGTTCTATCTGCCTGGTCCCATCAGCCTTGGAATTGTAATGGTGTGGTCTGGCTTTCCTGGAGCATCAGAATGTGACATCGGGACTAGACAGGAATAAAGTGTCATTTTGTGCAGCCTCCCGTGGGTGCGGCCATCTCCTGCATCAGCTCCTTAGAGCTGCCTGAGCCTTTAGGGGTGGAGGAGGAGGAAAGAGAGGGAAGGGACAGATTCCTAGGACCAAGATGGGACCCCAAGTGACTTGGGGAGGCTTCTTGTTTATACAGCTGCTGGCTACCCATGATCTCCAAAACCTGCCCTCACCGGGGATTTTCCATTTGGTTTCTAACTGCTCTGGCTCCTGCAGAGTGTTGGCCTTCCCAAGGCAGCAGAGATGGCCCCATGATTAATGTTTATACAAGCCAGGCTGCTGAGGCCTTTTCTGCAAACAACACAAATAACATTAACTACCACGGCAACCAGTACTTGTACTGTGCTGCCCTCAGGGTTTGCAAGCACTTTCCAATCCCTCTTCCCTTCCTCTGAGCAGCTGCTCATGTGCTGGCCCCTCTCATGCCCCTAGCACAACCTGGCAGGGCACCGGTTCTTGATCTGGTGGGAGGAGGGAAAAAATGATCAGCTGAAGACAACAGGATCTAAGAGTGTGGCAGAGAGAAACTCCGTGGGCCGTGGATGGGAGGGAGAGAGGAGGTCAGAGGAAGGCCTCCTAACCAGGGGAGCAGCACAGGCCAGAGAGCCAAGTCTCCAGTTTTTAGAAAGGAAAACTGAAGTTCATTTACGTGTTTGCTCAATAAACAAGAACTGAGCACCTGCTAAAAGCCACAGGGGGTGTAACATGAACAAAACAATGTCTCTTTATCTAATGTCGAAGGTAGACAAGAAGGAGAGAAATAATTCAAGTCTTATTTTCTGAAAGAGTTATAGAATATAATATTAAATAATGACAAGTGTTGGGGGCAACAAAGTGAGGGCAGGCCAGAAGGGAGGGGTATACTATTTTGGAAAGGATGGCTGAGAAACTCCTTACCGTAGGAGAGAGGTGGGATCAGTGGCTCAGGCCAGGGTGACAGTTCAGAGAGGTGACCCAATGTGCCCCAGGCACCTCAAAGTGTGAGGTCAAGAGAGTTTTGTACTCAGTTCAGATAAAGTGTTCTCTTGCCCTGAAAGTGCCTTGGGAATAGCACCGTTCATTGATTCACTCATCGACGGAGCCTCCACGCAGAGCTGGGCAGACAGGAACACTCCCTGGTTCCTGCCCCCACGGAGTTCACAGATTAGTCTCAAAGTCATGAGTGGTGCTTTATAACCTAGTCCTCTATTCAGATTAAGCCCCTGAGGGCAGCTGGTTAGCAGCCAAGGTCTACACTTGGGTAACACAGGCAGGGGACTGCCACCCTTGGCGAATGCCTTGATAGACATGCCCTCAGTGCACTCTGACCTTTATCTACATGGTGAGGGCCCACCCCCAGATGGGGAGCTCCAGGGCCCCTATCCCATGTGCCATCAGCCACCCTGGGCTCTCTTGCCTCCTGCCACTTCATTCTATTCCAGCTCTCACTCATTTCCCCTTGTCCTTGGTGGTTTGTACCTTGACACCGCTGGAGAGCTTGGGTATTTTTTAAATTTTTATTTCAGAATATTATGGGGGTCCACACAATTTGGTTACATAGTTGGCTTTTATATATTTTAAATCGAAGTTACGGTATGCCCTTCATTCAGAAAGTGTGTGACGTCTCTCCCACCTACTTGAATTCCGCTGAGTTTTGCTTCCACATGTGCACACAGTGCTGATCAACAGGTTCCACGCGGGCTTGTGCATTTTGACACACCCCAAGCCACTGCAGTGGGTTTTGCCTCTAGCTACACACCTGCAAGCTGCCTTCTGGCTGTGGGGGCAGTGGCTTTGCCCAGATGGAGTTTGTTCCCCATCGTTCCACCACCAGTGGAGCTTAACCACCAGCTGGCAGGTGTCCTGGCCCCTCTGCCTTGGGGTGGAAGGCTCAGTTTACCCCAGAGCTCCCTGCAGAGTCAGGCTGAGGCTGCCCCTTGCAGAATTTTGCCTGAAACTCCTCCCCTGGTTTAATCCCTGCCTGCCCAACAGTAACCCCAGGAGCACTTCCTTAATAAACCTCTTGCCCGTGGATACTTGTCTCAAGTCTGTTTCGGGGGAACATGTCTAAAGCAATCATCCTAACTACTCTGAGAGTTAGATATGTTTATCTCTATTTTACAGATGGGGAAGCTAAAGCTCAGAGAGGTTAAGCAACCTGTACAATGTCACACAGCCAGTGAGTGACAAGGAGGGCATCAAACTTAGATCTTCTAGACCTCACAACCCAAACTACTTCATCTTCCATTGACCATCGTGGACTGAATGCCACGAGCAATCAGTCCTCATAAACTGGACATTAGGACTAGAGTCCCAGGGAGCTCTCTGCCGCTGGGAGTCATGGCAGAACACTGACTGCCAACAGCAGCCACAGCCCTGAGTTTCATCCTTCCTCTCACCTTAAACTTGTGTGTCCTGTTCTTGCTTTGTAAGCCAACAATGTGGATCCTAGGATGGAAGGAAGCCTTTGCCTGTCTGCCCCCCGTAGCCTTGAACAGAAACAGGAATTTAGCCCAAATTGCTACAGAGTCTAAGCATAACTGTGATCGCGTCCCGCCCAGAGAAAAAGATGCTTGTCACGAAGCCACTTACAAAGGTTTTCCTTTATTCACTTGAGGTTTTTCCCCTCCTTCCAGTATGGTCAGAATTACTTTTGTTTGGGGGAGGGGGGAGTCTTATTGGGTGAAAGGGAAAATGAAAGTGCAGTGTGATGGGTCAGCAAGGCACAGGAGTATGGAATGACCCCCGTGGATCTCATCAGCACCAGGTGTGGCTGGAAGCCAACTCTGAGGAGGGACTGCTGGTTTGGCTTGGAGCTGTTAGAGCCCCAGGCCTGAAGGATAGTGGGAGGCATGTGAACTGGGGCTGCCTTCAGAGGGCCCACGGCTTCCTCTGCTGCTTCCTGCCTGCCACCGCTCCTCAAGAAGAGAGTACGTGTGTTTGCTTGGACCTGTGTTGACTCTCTATTTTCAATTCTCTGGAAGCTCATTCAAAATCCTGCCTTGCCCTAAGGGTTCCCAGGGCATTTAATTTGTTTCCAAAAATTGTCCCGGGAGGGCGATGGTGAGTTGCCAGGACTGGAAAAAATAGCCCGATGGAAGAACATGGCCAGCCCACACCAGCAGGGGGCAGCGTGGTGTTAGGGTTGGGCAGACCTTCAGTGGTCCATCTGGCTGGGTGGGTTTCAATTTCCAACTCAGCTGTGCTTAAGAACTGTGTGGGCAAAATCACCCCTTACCTTATCTGCTGACCTCTTACCAACTGACACCTCCTGGTGACTGCAGGAAAACCAGTAGAAGCTCTGAGACCCCCCCAAACACACACCTCTGCATACCTTTCAGCTCTTGTTTCCACACAAAGAGTGGCTCCTGAACCCTGGGGTTCCAGAAGGGAAATTAGTTGACAATCTTTGCCAGCACCCTGCCCTGCTCCCCTGAATAAATGCCAAGCTTCAAAGCCAGAGTCCAAAATGGTGGTCCACAGGCTGAATCCCGTCCTCAGAAACCTTCTGATGTGCCTGGGCCTGGCTCTGCTTTGACTTAATAAAGCTTTTTACTAAAGTATGACATACAAACAGAAAAATGTGTGTGCAGTTCAATGCATTTTTACAAAGTCATCACACTTATATACCCAGAAATTGGGTCAACAGCTGAACATTCTTAGTGCATCTGGAAACCCCTTCGGCCTGCACAATGGTATAAAGTTCTCTTTAATTAGTTGCCAACAATGTCAGCAACAGAAGATCTGGATTTCTGGGTTTTCTTGACAAAATGAAAAGATGCACACCGTGGCTGCCTGCCCATGGGGTGGGGAAACTAAGGTTGGCTGCCGTTTTTAAATAGCAGTTCACTCCAGGCTGCCCTGCCCAGGCGAGAGGGAGCCTGCCCTGGGCCCCACACTGCCAAAGTTTCCCTCCCTTAAAGGAAATGGACATGCAGAGGAGGGCAGGGAGGGACCTTTGAGGCTATGCCCACCGGCGTCTATCATCCTCCTCCTAGACATCACTTCAGTACTTGGGACCCTGGAATTCTTGCTCTCCTCTAGGCCCATGCAGGTTTGTGTTTCTGAGAGCTACCTGCCACGGGTGTCTGCACCCTTGGGCCCCAGGGAAAGGCCAAGGAGCATCCATCTGTTTTTAAGACAGAAAGGGGGCACTGAATGGAGCTCAGATGTGCAAGCTGTGGGTGAGAAAGCAACGGGGCAGACCTAGGGCCAGGCCCACTATGCCTGGGCACCACACTGCAGCCCCGAACCCACAGAATCTGGAGCAATGATTTTCAACCGATATGCCTGAGGGGATCTGAGGTGTGCTCTGAGGAGATCTGAGGTGTGCCTTGAAAAATTTTAAAGATTATTAACTACATTATTTTTGAAATAAGTTCAAAGCACACTAAGTATATTCTTTTTTTTTACTCTTATTTCTTGATACAATTTAAGTTTTCTATAAAAGTTTAACTATAGGTTTCAAGTGTGCCATGAGATAAAAAAAAAAAGGTTAAAAAACAGTGATCTGGGCTTGGCACCTGTGGCTCAAGCGGCTAAGGCACCAGCAACATACACTTGAGCTGGTGGGTTCTAATCCAGCCCAGGTCCTGCCAAACAACAATGACGGCTGCAACCAAAAAATAGCCGGGTGTTGTGGCAGGCACCTGTAGTCCCAGCTACTTGGGTGGCGGAGGCAGGAGAATCGCTCGAACCCAGGAGTTGGAGGTTGCTGTGAGCAATGATATCACAGCACTCTACCCAGGGCGACAGCTTGAGCCTCTGTCTCAAAAAAAAAAAAATATGACTGATCTGCATAGTGGCTCACACCTGTAATCCTAGCACTCTGGGAGGCCAAGGTAGGTGGATTGCTTGAGCTCAGGAGTTCGAGAACAGCCTGAGCAAGAACAACACCCCATCTCTACTCAAAGTAGAAAAACTGGGAGGCTAAGGCAAGAGGATCTCTTGATCCCACGGGTTTGAGGTTGCTGTGAGCTATGATGACATAGCACTCTACTGAGGGTGTCAAAGTGAATCTCTGACAAACAAAAAAACTGATCTGTTTACTCAAGGGTAATCTGTTTACTCAAAGTCTACTGATTCAAATGTTAATCAGATCTAAAAACTACCTTCACAGCACCATCCAGGCTATGACCAAATAACTGGGCCACCACAGCCCAAGCTGACACATGAAAGTAGCTGTCACAGGGTGCAAGATGGCTGTGTCCAAATCCAGCCTTCTTTCAAAGTGTTATGAAGGTGTATCTACCAACGTGAAAAGGCTTGGCATATTTTACTCAACAAATTATTAGCTGAGTTATGACTCTTAAACATTTTGGTGAATGGAATGTGGTCCTCCATTTATACAGTTGCCCCAGCCCAGCATGAGTCAAAGGCATCCTGCCTGCAAGTCCAGATTGTTCCACAGCACTGGCTTTATCCTTGCCTTACTTGTCTGCTCCCCCTCATAGGTGTTGGGTTTGCAACCCTGGACTTAAAGAACATCAGTTGGAAAGGGGTAGAGGGAGTGGAATCGTTAGTCTGCCTATTAGTGTCAGACTGGCTTGAGCTCTGTGAAGATTTACAACCTTCCATCAAAGGAAGATTATGGAAGAGGATCTCTTGCCTGACCCACCTTATGTTGAGTATTATTTACAGCTAAACTTCCTAGGAATAAGTGAGGTTGTTTACAGCTCCATTTCCTGGGAATAAGATGCAGAAGGATCATATGGATTTAATGAGCTGGCCTTGCACACAGTACACTCACACAGACCCTCGCAGTCATTGCCATTCTGGGACTCTCCGCTTGACAGAGAGGCCAGCCTCCCATTAAAATCCATTCTCTCCTGGTTAGAAAAGTTGGGGCAAGCCCTCTCTGCCTTAGAGTTCTTTGGGTAGCACCTGTCTCCTTGGTTAGTGTCCTGGAGGAGGCAAGAGAAAGGAAAACGCTCTTGTACAGGGGCCAAGTCCATCCCACTGCCTGTTTTTATTCATTTATAAAAATAAATAAAGTTTATTTTATATATAAATAAATTTTAAAAGATAAAGTTCTAGCAAAGTTCTATTGGAACACTAGTATATCTGTGGGAGTATGCCTTATCTATAGCAGTGTAACCACTGCAATAGCAGCTGAATAGTTATAATAGAGACTGTATGACCAGCCAAGTCAAATATATTTATTATCTGGCTATGTACAGAAAAAGTTTGCCAACCCTACCAGAGAAGGTGTAATTAGGTCTAAAGATCTAATTAGGTCACCTGGCTAGCCCAGCAGACAGGTGTCTCTTCCTGACCCTCCTCTTTGGCATTTTTAGGGGAAGCTGCCCATAGGGAGTTTAGGAGGAGGCTATTCTGTAAATAGCACAGATAAAGCAGCCCCGCTCCCATGTTTCCCAACATCCCATCTATACCTCAAATAGCCTACCAGTAGCTACTGAGCTACAAGAAACACATGGGAGAAGCCTTGGGGCCACATAGGACTGCACAGGAGCATCTGGCTTAGAGGCATCCAGAGATTGGGCCACTGACCAAGTTGTGTGCCCAGCATGGGCTGCCTCTGCCCAGGCGTGCCCTCCTACCTGTCATATGTAGGTATGTCATAGCCCTGTGAGCTAGTGCAGCTGCCCTCTGGGGCTTGGGCTTTGAATCTCACTGTGATCTCACCTTAGGGAAGAGCCACCATGTCCTCATCTATAAAATGGGAGCAAGACAGTGCTTTGATAGTGGAAGGCCTTCAAAAGACAGCCCTCAAACCTGTGAATACACTATCCTATGTGGTGAAAGGGACTCTGCAGATGTGATTAATTTCAAGGTCTTGAGGTGAGAGATCATCCTGGATTTTGGGGGGCGGGCCCAGTAAAATCACAAAGGTCCTCTTAAGAGGGAGCAAAGTCAGAGTGAACAGTAAGAAACATGACGGGGGAATTAAAAGGTTGAGGTGATGTAAGGAAGGGGCCCCAAGCCTAGGGGTGTGGGCACCTCCTAGAGACTGGAAAAGGCCAGGGCATGATTCTCCCTGGAGCCTCCCCAAGGCACCAACCCTGACAAAACCTTGACTTTAGCCCAGAGACATGAATTTTGAACTTCTAGTCCCAGAAGTGTAAGATAATACATTTATGCTGTTTTAAGCCACAAAATTCATGGCAGTCTGTTTCAGCATACCTTGAGGCTATACCACAAGCACCCCACAGAGAATAATTGTAAGGATGAATTGAGTTGACACCTCTGGTCTTCCCATCCACTGAGGCTTCCTAACTTCCACCACCCCTCCTGCCTCTCTTTCTGGCCCCAGGGAGAGGTGACACCCCAGGAAGCTCCTGGGGAAGCTGGAGGTGACCTCTGACCATGTCAGGCAGGGAAAGAGGCCAAAGAGCCATTTGGTGGGGATTACTGTAATTGCATTCCCTGGCCTCGTCCAGAGTTGCCAAACCATGGGAGGCAGGCCAGGGTGACAGTAAGGTCATATTTACATGCCTCTGCTTGCATCATTGGTTTCAAGTGCAGCAAGCCAGTGATAGCCAAAGTTAATCCCAGGCCAGTCATAGGTGGCTGGCAGGCCAGACCACTGCCTGCAATAATAAACCATGTGTGGTGAGTTGCCCCATATACACACTTTCCCTTGCTTGTTCAGCCTCCACCACCCACTGTGGGCCTGGCTGCAGCTGTCTCTTCCCTGGGAGGTTTCCCTTATTGACCCAGCCCCAGTGGGACCAACTGGTCCCAGGTGCCCAGAACTTTCCTGGTCAGCTGGCACTTGGACAGCCCCTGAAAGCCCCAGGCGCCACCAAGGATGCCCCTAAGTCCCGGGCAAACCACGATGGTTGGTAAACCTACTCTGGTCTCAGCAACCAGACAGCCTGCACGACCCCATGGTGGATTCCTGCAGTGGCCAGGCCCCTCCCTGTTCCAGGATATTCTTGTTTACTCTGGGCTGTATCTGATGCCATGGCTGCCCCACAATGACCTCAGAATCTTCTTCCTCCTAGTGTGTCATGGTTTGCCCTGTCCTTGGGCCCTCACCACACTATTTTGTTGTGGTCACTGCTCCTGTGTCGTTTCTGCCATGGGCCTTCACCTACCTTCTAACTACATGTTTGTTTGTCTCCCTTTAGATCGGTGATTCTCAACCTTCCTAATGCTGTGGCCCTTCAATACAGTTCCTGTGGGTCACGACCCACAGGTTGAGAACCGCTGCATTACATGATAAGCTCCAGGAGGAAAGGGACCCTTCTTCTTTAGTCAAGGGCCTCAAATCCCCAGCACCCACCACAGTGCCTGACATGTTGCAGATACTCAATAATATTTTTCAAAGGAAGAAGGGGAGGAAGAGAAAAAGGAGGGAGAGGGGAAGGAAGGCAGGATGGAAGACAACCCTCAAGGTTTCTGGCCCTTTAGACTCACAGTCCTCAACCTGACTGATGTCATAGAAACATGCAGAAGATGGGTTGCGTGGTGTTTGGTGCAGCTGGAGAGTGGCCTGACCTGGCGTGTGAGTCTGACAGGCTATGACTCCCTGTGAGCTCTCAGGAGTTCAGGCTCCTGATTTTCAGGTCATGTAGACACGGCCCTTCCTCAGAACTGGCTGTACTGAGACTTCGTACCAGGCCCCGTGTGTATGGATGTAAACCAGAGCAGTTGGGAAGCCCCCAGGCCGGCCCTAGGTAAGGCTCTGGAGTGTAGCATGAAGCCAGGGCACATGAGCCTTGATCCTCTCAAAGGGAACTGCCCACATCCCAGAGACTTCTCACCTGAAACCTGTCCTTCCCCTCCCTCATTCTATGCAAGCACATTAATCCTGGCATCCATGGCAATGACTGTGGGCTTCAAAGTTCCTCTTCCCACCCTCTGGTGAAAATGGAGGGCCACGTGCCTCGTCCTCTCCAGAGCTCCAGGCAGGGCTGCAGAGTTCACCCAGGAGCTGTGGAGCGGCAGACCCTGCGCAGCTATACCTGAGCTGGCTGCAGGCCAAGCCTGGAAGACAACATCACAGCCCACTTGTGTCCATTGAGACGTTCCCTCATCAAAGACTAACTGAACATGTGCTGTGTGCTGCGCACTAGGGCAGGCTCTGGGGAAAGAGCTGACACGTGGCAGCAGAGATCCTGACCCCTGTGGACAAGAAGCCCCATAAGCAAATAAGCTTACACAGCAATAGGTACAAGGACGAGAAAAGCAAGCCATGCAGACCAGCTGACCCTTGACCTGCCTCTCATAATTACTAGCCCTGTTATGCCAGGCAAGTTTTTTCATGTCAGTGACTCAGTTTCCTCATCTGTACAGTGGATAGAACCCAACCACGGCACCACCCTGAAGACCAGGGAGACAGCAGAGCTGGCTCCCCCATCATTCCCAACAGCTTCCCTCATGCCTGGAAGATGCAGCCAGAAGGATAACTAGTCAAATAATAGGGATAATATCATATATTGGAGAGGGTATGGATAAATGCAATGTATGAGGCCTGACAATTAAGTTCATGAATTCATCCTAGAAAAGTGGCACATACCTCATTGCTGAATATCACTATGATCATCTTTGAAATATTCTTCTTGGGAAGCTATGCACTGATGCCAGTCCCTAAGCCACCCTTCAAAGCCATTTTAGAACTCTTTTTCTGGAATGCCCACCAAAACTGTTGTCATATTACCCTTGATTTCAGGAATGCCATCAAAATATTTTCCTTTTAATGTTTATCTTCAGGTAAAGAAAAAAGTCATGGGAGGACAGATCAGACAAGTAGGGAGGGTGTCCCAATTCAGTTATTTTTTTACTGGCTAAAAACTTCCCAGACAGTGCTGTGAGCTGGTGCATTGTTGTGATATAAGAGCCATGAGTTGCTGGCCAAGATTTTCAGTGAAGATTTTCCTGTTTCTCTATTGAAGTTTACTTGATCGATCTGCTAAACTTCTCACAGTCAGCCAATGATTTTAACACACAATTCAATGAATTTTTGCAATTCTTAAAATCAGTATTGCTCATTACTGGCTGCCCTGCCCTCTCTTCATCAGTGATACTTTCTCTCTCCCAAGAAAAATATTTAAACCATTTGTACACTGCTGTTTTCTTCATGGCATCATTCCCATAAACTGGACTAATATGGGCATGATTCCACTCCCACTCTTGCCAAGTTTAAGAAGAAATTTACAAATAAATGTTTGCTCATTGCTGTAATTGAAGCTCCCATATTCTTGCGATGGTACACAAAGACACACAACAATAATGAACACCACTCAACAAGACACTGCCACACATCACCACAAACACAACTGTGAAGCATTGACATACCAAACATATAAAACCTTACTGAGTTGTTCATACGGTGCTGCCAAAGGTGGTGAGTTCATGAACTTCATTGTGAGACCTTGTATGCATTCATAGATACAATCACATTGCAGGGCACATTTAAAAGAGCTATAAATCTTTTAATGATACATACAGAGATATCACCCAGAAATGCCACCTCAAGTAGCTACCCAGGAGAAATCCCTCCATGAACGCGTACAGAATATAGATGAGGATTTTAATCACAGCATTGTTTGCAATAGCGTATACTGGAAATCGGGCCCTTCCATCTGAGGACAACGTAAGAGCAGTCACAAAGGAAAAAAATGTACTTGCACTGGAGCAAAGATTCTCCAAGATGTGATCACTGGCAAGTTTTTGAAAATGCAAGTTGTTGAAAAATAAGTGTGATATAGAAGACAAAAAACTTTGCTCTGCAGTGTCCACTGGTCCACAGGAGTGTAAGTGCACAGGGAAAGGATGATAACCACAATTACACCCAGAGAGAAGACTGGGAGATAGGGGTGGTCAAAATATCCTTGACTCAGATGTCCCAGGTTTTTGCACAGAATATATGCATGGATTATCTGTATGATTTTTACATTTGTACAATTAAACATTCAAAGTAAAAGGAAAGTGAAAGTAAAAGTAAAAGTAAAAACAAGGTGATAGAACGGTTCCCAAGTTGCATACTTCAATGCCAGCTCAGAGGTCATTATCCAGTTTGACAATAAAGACAAAATTCTAATGCCTGCCAAGACTCAGCCATATTTCACTCAGATGAGCAGGTAATAGTGCTATCAGCTAGCTTTTGTGGGGTTTAAAAATAAAGAAAAAACCAAAACATTCCAAAAAGTAGTGACTTAAAATTATGATCATTTTACTCAGCTCACAATTCTTGGGTCAGTGGGATGAGGTTTATGGTCTGGGCCAGCCAGGCTGATGTTTGCCAGGTTCCCCTGCAAGCCTGTGGTCAGCTGGCACTTAGATGATCTAGATTAATCCAACCCCTATATCTGGCATGTCCTTGTTGACCTCCCCAACAGGCTAGCTTGGGTTTGTACACATGTTGGCATCAGGATCCTGGGACAGGCCACAGTGGAAGCTGCTGTGGCAGCTCACATGCTGAGGCCCATGCTCTGAAATTCACAGTGTCATGCCAGGCATTCCACTGCTAGGAGCAAGTCCCAAGCCCAACTGTGGCCAAATGATGGAAAATAGACTTCCCTCTACCTAGCTAATAAGAGAAACACCCACTATGTGCCAGACCCTATGCTGAGCATACTTTCTCATTGTAATTTCATAGTAAACCCATGAGGAAGTTGTATATTTTCCCTTTATAGATGAAGAAACTGAAACACAGTGGGTAGTCAGAGAAGAGAATCTCTGCAGTGGATTCTAGGAGACCTCTTTCTACCCACAAACTCTCCCCTGTGGATGACCCGAAATGCCACCATTCCCAATTCCTTCTTGCTATGAACTGGACTGTGTCCCCCCAAGATTCATATGCTGAAGCCCCACTCCCCAGTGTGTCTGTATTTGGCCTAAAGACATAGGTTAAATAAGGTCATAAGCGTGGAGCCCTAATCTGATGGGATTAGTGTCCTCATGAGAAGAGACATCAGTTTTCCTCCTCCTCCCCTTCTCCTATTTCCTGACTTGCAGACAGAGTGACCAGACAGAGGTTGTAAGCTAGGAAATGGACCTTCACCAGAAACCAAACTGGTTGGCACCTTGATCTTGGATTTCCAGCCTCCAGAACTGTGAGGAATAAGTTTCTGCTATTTAAGCCACCCAGTCTATGGTATTTTGTTATGGCATACTGAACAGACTGAGAAGCCTCCCTCGTCTCTCAATCCTCTATTAAAATGCAGTGCCCTGGGAAGACCCAGGGAGACAGAGTGAGGCATTGTCTCAAAAATAAATAAATAGGTTGGGCACGGTGGCTATAACCCTAGCACTGGGAGGCCAAGGCAGGCGAATTGGCCAAACTCACAGGTTTGAGACCAGCCTGAGCCAGAACGAGACCTCATCTCTAAAAATAGCTAGGTGTTGTGGCAGGTGCCTGTAGTCCAATTTACTTGGGAGACTGAGGCCAGAGAATCACTTGAGCCCAAGAGTTTGAGGTTGCTGTGAGCTATGACACCACAGCACTCAACAAGGGGTGACAAAATGAGACTTTGTCTCCAAAAAAATAAAAAATAATAAATACAATATAATACAGCACCTGTTTAGCCATGGTCACACATTCCCCAGTCCCTCAGAATGGGCTGCAGTTCACTTAATTCCTCTCCTTCCCAGTAAGACAGACTTCAAGAAGATGTTCCCAGGAACCCATCTCAGCCCACATTTTTCTCTGCTTAGAAGACACAAGTTTAACAACAACCACTTGTACCCAAAGGGTATTTCCTAAGTCTAAAAGGAAAATCTCAACAGGAAGAGAAATAGTTCTGACACATCTTGACTGTCAGTTAAGTATCTGACATGAACACTTAGAGGATGAGGATGATGAGAACAGAGCTCCATCTGGCAATGCTCCACCCAACAGTGCTCCACCCCCAACTCCCAGCTCTGAGCAGAGGGATGCCACATTGCCTGCGCTCAGATTCCATCTCTCACCACCAGTCACATCACCTGGGACACATCTCTCCACCTCTTCAGTCCTCATTTCCCATCCCTGAAATAGGGACAACAATGGCACTCTCTCATAGAGTTGCTATGAGCATTAAAGGGGTTATCACCCATCAAGTTCTTAGGGAACTCTCTAAGGAGTTCCTGATATCCAGGAAATCAGTATATCCACAGATTTCCTCTGTGCCACAGGAAATTTCTGAAACTATGAAACGTTATACTAAAAGAAAACATTGTGGAAACACTCCATGACATTGGTCTGGGAAAAGATTTCTTGAGTAATAAACCAAAAGGCAACCGAAGTAAAAACAGACAACTGAGATTGCACAGCAACAGAAACAATCAACAGAATGAAAAGACAACCCACAGAATGGGAGAAAATATTTGCAAAATATCTGACAAGGGACTAATACCCAAAATATATAAGGAGCTCAAACAATTCAATAGGAAAAAACCACATAATTTGATTTTAAAATGGGCAAAAGATCTGAATAAACGTTTTTCAAAAGAAGATATACAAGTGATCAAATATATGAAAAATGCCCAACATCACTAATCATCAGAGAAATGCAAATCAGAACTACTATGAGATATCATTCTCACCTCAGTTAAAATGGCTTTTATCCAAGAGACAGGCAATAGCAATGCTAGTATGGATATGGAAAAGGAGGAGTCCTGATACACTGTTGGGGAGATTATAAATTAGTACAGCCACCATGGACAGCAGTATGAGGTTCTTCAGAAAGTAAAAACAGAACTACCTTACAATCCAGCAATTCCGTTGTTGGGTATTTATCCAAAAGGAGTGAAATCAGTATATCCAAGAGATATCTACACTCCCATGTTTACTGGAGGACATTATGTTAAGGGAAATAAGCCCATACAGAAATACAAGTATCTCATGTTCTCCTTGATATGTGGGAGCTAAGAATTTTAAAAATTGAACTTGTAGAGACAGTAGAATGATGGTTACTAGAGGCCAGGCAGGGTAGCAGGGAGAAGGGTATAAAGTGGGGATGGTTAATGGGTGCAAACATACACTTGGATAGAATGAGTAAGATCTACTACCCGTTAGCACAACAGAGTAACCATAATTAACAATAATGTATTGTATATCTTAAAATAACTAAACAGTGGAATTGAAATGTTTCTAACCCAAAGAAACGAGCACTTGAGGTGATGGACACTCTAATTACCCTTGATTTGATCCT
>CAUYPK010090862.1:0-62179 GCA_963574355.1 Loris lydekkerianus
ACAGTATTCTGTTTTGGTTTGAGTGTATATAATATGGCATTAGCAGTATGGTTCCAATAGAGAGGAGCTAAATATATATTATTAAAGGAGACCTGTAGCAGTCAAAGATTTTATTGATTTAATGACAAATAAAGGAAATTAATTAAAATGTTTTTGTTTTTCTGCTGTAATTCTGCATTAAGCTCACATGAAAATCATGATTCTAGAGTTTGGAATGCAAAATTAATTGTTTCTCCCTCAAGCTGGGAATATTTTTTAAAAATAAATACTATAATATAGATATCAAATTACGACCTCCCCACTTTATGTTGAAAATTTTTTTATTAAATTGATAAAACTTTGTTTCTGTTGTATTCATAATGTTCTGTTATACATAACATTAAAATGTTCATTAAAATCAATGTTGAACTGGTTTTTCTTTCCTTCTGTTAGACATTTGAGACCATTTGGGGAAAAAATAATTATGATTTGGGCAAAGTAATTTTTATAAATAATTTACAATTATTTAATGACTTCTCTATTCTTTCCTATCAGACTCTACTGTTAAGAATTAAAAATGAAGCAGCAGAGATATCCTGACCTGCTCTATTCTTGCTAATGTTCCATCTACAACATTTCTAATTAGGCAGAAATTCATGTACTTCAGCTAAGTGGTAATGAAAAGTGATTCATTTGCTGAATAAGAGATGAGAGTGTGTGTAATTAGCTGACTGCGGTTTTTAATCTTTCAACAATTCAATGTGTTTAAATTAGTTTCAAAGAATAGGAGCTTTCAAATGTTGTTACTTCAGAGCAATCAAGCCAACCTGTGTTGGCAGCATAGTAGACTATCTTTCCTGATAGTTAAAACCTTTAATCTTAAATAAAATTTTACTTTAAATTAAAAAGTATATCTTCAAATATTAGTATATGTGGTTTTTAGAGGAAGATGTTTTATATCTGCACCTCTGTGTTTAAATATTCTTTTCGAATAAGATTTATCGCTAAAGCATTTTCTATATCATGCTGCCTTCCTACATTGTATCTCCTTTTTTACTATACCTCAAACATAAGAGTTTGTTATCAATATTTTTTGTTTCTGAGCCCATGGAAAGAGAAAAACAGTTGCTTCGCTGAGGGTTTGTCCAATTTCAGGATTTGTTGCTAAAGGGGTTACTAAGTGATAACTTTGAAGAAAGGCATGAATGCCCCCAGATCATTTGGAGTTGACGAGAAAATTCTCTTCTTTATCTATTGGGTTCTCTTCTGCCTATGCTCTGCACTTTTTCCTTTTAAACCAGAGCTTTTCTGTTTGTATGTATGTTTTATTCTGCCTAATCTATGAGGGGAAAGTCATTGTTCCAGTAATTTTTGTATGGTTAGTGAATCTACTATCATTCCAGATTGATTTTTGTTTTCTTGTTGATTTTTTTAAACTTTTCTGATATCTTCAAGAACCATGAATGTACACACTGTTCTTATACAGTACTTTGATCAGATGTTTCCTTTTTTGTTTAAAATAAATCGTTTGAATGATGTCCATAATACTGTTTATTGGTTTAGGGGTAATCACTACATTGGGGACTGTAGTATGTGTGTGTGTGTGTATACATACACACACAGTCGATAGCCACTTACACGTGGAGGGAAGAGTTAATACTTTTTTTTTCCTTCTCATATATTTATGAAACAGTTTTCTTCAGCAGATGAATTAAAGATTTACCTTCTTTCTGAAATTTATGTTGTCTCATGAAGTCAGGTGTCATGTGTAGTTTTCTAGCTGAGATATAAGGAAATAGAACTAAATCTACCTTATGGAGCAAACCTTATGTTAAATGGATTTCTGATAGAAACTGGCCATGTGTTTCAGCTCTCCTGGGAAATAGCTTTGCATTGTGGAAAGAACATGTGCTTGGAAGCAGAGAGATGAAATCCCCTTTCTCTCAAGCACTACCTGTGTGACCGTGATCCATTTCCTTGACCTCTCTGGGCCCTCGTACATTTTTTCTAAAATGAACTTGTCTTGAAGTGTTGGGTGATTAAATAAAATGATGAGTGAGATCCACCAGCCCTGACACATGTACTATAAATGTTTCTCTGCCTTCTTTTTTTATCCTTACATAAGTGCTTACATAGCAGTAACATTCTTTGTTTCCATCACTGTGCTAAATGCTTAACGTGAATATCATCTAATTTACACAGCAAATTTGAATTCATATTTCTGTTTTGTTCCTAAAAATGGACTATAGTTAAGAAAGCCTGAGAGACTACTAAATTGCTTTCTAATTGAGTTTACAAGCTGCATGAATTTAACTCAGCTTTTTTTTTAACTGTCAAGGAAATTGTAAATTGTTTTGTGAATGTATTGATTCACTTCTACTTAACTACATTAGTGAGGGACAGAGCTAGTGAAGTCAGCTTTTGCTATAGGCTTTGCCACACAAATACTATAATTACAATGTTCTTGGCTTTTACAAGCAGTAGAGATTACAGTTTTTCAATTGACTTTCTGAAGTTTTTGACAAAGATCTTGCTATTCTTCTAATACCCAGATAAGCAGTCAGATATAAAGCCTAAAAAAAGCACTCTATATGAGAGGATTTTTGTTTGACTCATTGGGACTTTAACTCATGCGTGCCTTCCTTCACTAATGGCAGCCTTGATGATGTTTACTCATAGACCTGAGCAGTTCTCAGACACAAGCTCTTCTACACTGCTTACCCCAGTGAGGGGGAATCAGAATGTGGTCTATTCAGTGCTTGGTTTGGGGGGGACTTGGGAGGGATTTGAAGTCCTGAAGGGCCAAAATAGCTTCATTTCCTACTTTTTTAAAAAGGTCATTTTAAATAACTGAGTTCTGAATTATGAAATCCTATTTCTCTTTTCCATTTGATTTTTTTAACCAAAATATATCTTGGGATTGTGTTATTTAACTACACACTTTTTCCTATCTTGTAATGAGGTAAAAGAGTGCTTACAGATGGCATATGGAACGGTTTGGTCCCAGGGCCGCCTCTACCCCCTTAGAAACAAGAGCACATTTGTTTATATGAATTGTATCTGTTTATATTTACTGTATTTTAAGTAAAAGCTCTACTGCTTTAAGGCCAGGTGTAGAGGCTCACATCTGCAACCCTAGCACTCTTGGAGGCTGAGATGGGAGGATTGCTTAAGGTCAGGAGATTGAGGTCGCATACCTATAAAAAATAGAAAAACTAGCCAGGAATGTGTCAGGTGCCTGTAGTCTCAGCTACTTGGGAGGCTCAGGCAAGAGCATTGCTTAAGCCCAGGACTTTGAGGTTGCGGTGAGCTATCATGATGCCACTGCACTCTTTTTCTGATCTTTGAGGAGAGTAAAACAGGTCAAACCTGAAGCTCTTGGACATTTTGGCAAAGGGGCCTCACCACTTTGTACACTTTTTTGTGTGTTCTCTGGCAAACACCTGAGAAGGATTTGTCCATACAAATAATGCATCCATGTTCATAGTATTCTTTATTATCCTAGATGAATCTGGTCCCCAAGATTTAGAGGAACAGTCCAGCAAGGTTTCCATCCAGTTTGCAAATGGCAATACCAGCAAGCTGTGTGCTGGGCACCTTACTTATGTTAACTGCCTTCATGACCTATGGATTACCTCCTGGTGATAGATGCAAAACAGGAGAGTCGGTAGCAAAGTAGCCAGAAGTGGCTCTGGGAAAATTGTTGTTTAGGATCCCCAAAGTTGATTTCCAGTGAGGGCCTGCCGTTAGCAATTTGGCAGTGTTTTGTCATGGAAAAAAGGAGATTTCAGATAGAATTCCTCATATCAGAAGAACTTATTAAAAGAATAAAAAGTAAAAAAAAAAAAAAAAACTTAAAAAGAGCTTTGTTTGGAAACCAGTACATAGAGTAGGTGCAGAATTAATTTTTGTTGGTGAATTAAGCAATGAAGATGGGATTGTGTCTGATAATTTATAAATGTGTTTTGTTTATTTGTATTTTCTTTGTTAAATACAGCTAGAATATGGATAGTGGACTGGGCTCCAGTATTCATAGTTTTGTTTTCATGGTATTTACACTTTTTTATTTTTCAAAAAATTCAACCAAGGAAAATAATACCAAAAGAGTCCTAATTATTCTAATGATAGCCCAAACTTTCTGATCTGGGATATTAGCAATAGGCCATTAAACCAGAGAAAACCCCTCCCCAAAATTTCTTCAACGTGATAGTCATATGCATTATGTACCTGCTGCCTGCACTAACTCCAGTTACACACTACGGTAACTGCAACAGAAACCCATAAATTCACCACATGGAAGTGTGGGCAAGTGTTAAGTGTTCTGAAGGAGACAGGGTACCCTCACTGAAGAGCAGGAGCAGCCTCGTTTACAGAGTGTCACTTGGGAGGTCCTCTCTGAGCAGGGAGCTTTTACACAGAGATCTGAAGCACAATGAGAAGGAGGCAGCCATGCTAAGTGAGAGGAAAGATCATTCAGCCATGGAGAACTACGCGGGAAGACTCCAGGTGGAGAAAGACCTGTCCGAAGTTTAGAGGGTGTGGCTGAAGTAGAGTAGGGCAGACAGGCAAGCACCATGCTGAAATTGGTGTTTAGGATGCTGAGGTAAGTAATTGCTTCACTGACGGCAGATGTTCCTCAGAGGGGACTGTCACCATCCAAATGGAATATTCCGAATGCCCTTTGTGCTTTCCTTGCCATGGTTGTCATATAGGGCTCACTTTACTTGGACTTTAAGAAAGTTTGGGGTGGAAAATTGTATGGCAATAGTTTGGTATTCACTGTAAACCCAAAAAGCATTAACAGTTGATTTGTATGTGAAAAATATAAATTGTTTTTATCTAAGGGGCCATTTATAAATGCAAATTGAGTATTTTAAGCAATAATAACTTGCCTTTGCATATTACAGCCTAGAGAGTGGATTCACACTCATTTCTTCCCTTGATCTTCACAATAACCCTAAGCTAAGAAGGTAAGACAGTTACCCCTTATTACAGATGAGGACGTTGAGGCTTTGAGACATCAAGGTTATCAGGAAAAGCCACATGCCCTAGGACAGGATCTGAGAATCCACATTTAGTTTTATTCCACTAGTCTTCATTACCCTTCCCTTAGTATTTCAGGCCTTTGAATTTTTTTTTTTTTCCACTTTTTTATTTCAGATTAATATGAGGGTGCAAATGATGAGGTTACAATGTTTGCGGTTTTTAGGTAAAGTCCCTGTTCTAGTTGTGTTCCTTACATTGTGTCCATTAGGTGAGGCCTTTGGATCTAGAGTTTGTCATACAGATAGTGTCAGCTTTTGTGTGCATATCCCTGAGCTCAGACCACATTGTCCCCAGACACCATGTGATGCTCCACAGTGTAGACAAGCTAATAAATGGTTGTTAACTAATATGTTTTTTAAGTAAGCACTGAAATGTTTATGTAATCTATTTGCATCTTCTAAAGGTCAACAGCAGGAGATGAGCCACAGAGCAAATAAAAACTGATCTCTCCTGAAGGGTAAGCCTTTTGTTTGTTTTATAGGAATGGTGATATAACTTAAGACATTAGCCAAATCTTGAAAACAGAAAAATCCAGCAGATTTGAAGTAAGTATAACACAAGGGCACTCAAGAAATCAAATGGAGTAATTTGAGGCTAAAAGTGGGTTGCTTGGTTAAGGAATCCATTTCAAAAAGTGCCTTGAGCAGTTTTTTCTAAGATTGTGTTCTCTGGGCAATGTTTCATTTGCTCCTATAATTCTTATGCTTCAGAAGTAGAACTGAGATCCCCAGCCATCAAATAAATGTAGAAATGGAATTTGTAGATTTATGATGTTCTGAAGAGATCATTTGAATTGATATCTACAGAAAGGTTTTGAAGAACATGTCGAAATACCTGGCAATTTGAAAACCCTATTCTGATTGCCAGTACTTGAACTTTCTTTTTTTTGCTGGGGAAAAATGAGATTGTTAATGGAAAATATAAAATGAGATTTGAGACATTGGATACACAACCATTTTTCAAGTCCTCTTTTATAGGAAAGTAATAAAATTATATTAAAAATATTATTAAAGTACCTTAATTTTAATTCACTAGGTTTATCAGCATCGTCCTTTAGACCAGATTCATGTAATGAGCCAAGGAAAGGATACCGTATACCATAGCTGACAATTTGTTAGTTAAGAACTTTGCATATACCTTTAATTCCTCCAGTGTGGAAGTGTGGCTGTGTATCTGCCTATATATAAATATATAATAAAGATTGGCTTTTAAATACTGTCTCTTCACCAAATTTTTAGATGTCCCAAGAGTTCTCAGATTTGAATGATAAAAAGGGTGGCATAAGGTACTGCTTTAGTAATTAACTGGTTCTTTAATAAGGCCTCAATTACTTTGTTTCATGATAAGGAAAAAAAAAAAAAATTCCAAGACAGAGTTACATTCGACATCTGGGAACCTCCTAACAGCTGGCTACCTAATGAATATGCATCTGCTTAAGAGGCTGTAGACCATTAATAAACCAATAGATGTAAAGCAGAAACAATCTTTGTCAGCTTCAAATGAGATTGGACGCAATGTGCTGTGAAGTGTCACTGTCACATTGAATTGAGTTTGGGAGGTTAACAATCAACTGTTAGCTACTTGTGTCTTTGTATCTCCGCACTTGTGCTAACACTCTTCCGGAGCTGGTGGCCATGTTTCTGATGTACACCTCTTTTTCCTGAGTGCTTGATTTGAGGCTTACAATATCTGCGTTTCAAAAATGTCTTCCTTTTTGTTTTACTAAACCACGTGTTCACCAAGATTCCTTCAAACAAAAGAGTCACCTCCAGATGGGAAAGGCATGAGATGTCAGGATCAGATTGGTGCAAGATGGACATCTGGAGAATTAGAAAATTCTCAGAATGAAATGAATGTGTTTCCAGGTCATTTGGGAACATTATTGTTGTGTCCTTCTGAGGAAACCCTTCACTTCCCACACAGGCAGCTATTCTAGTGTTGGTAATGATTCTAAATGGGACCTCTGAGTAACAATGCAGTTATCTATCTGTGGTGTGATTATGACCAGTTTCTTGGTTGAGATGTCTTGAGGGACAAATTCATAGGTGCCTTGTTTGAGATTTTATCATATGGGAGGGGAGATTAGACCTAGAAGAGCCTGCACTTTTACAACCAGGCACGTACCTTTCACTGTTGTCATCAACCTGCTCACAGATACGTTTTGGTAGAATAGTAAGGGTAAGAACGAAGACTAGAAATTCAAACCTCAGGGAGATCTTTCAGTTGCCTTCTGTGTGTTATTTGGCTTACCCTTTGAAATTGTGGCAAAATACACATGCTGTATTTTTAGTGTATAATGTAGTAAGTGTATGTATGTAAATGTGGTAACATAGTTCAGTGGCATTAGCACATTTGCATTGTGCAGTCATCACCACCATCCATCTCCATAACTTTTCATCTTCCCAAACTGAAACTCCATATTCATTAAACAATACCATGTAACTCACCATTTTCCCTTCCCACCAACCCTGGCAACCACCATTCTCCTTTTTGTCTGTATAAATTTGCCTACTCTAAATACTACTTAATAAAAGTGGAATCATACGGTATTTGTCCTTTCCTGACTGGCTTATTTCACTTAGCATAACATCCTAAAGGTTCAGGAATGTTGTGTCATGTTTTTTATTTTAGAATTTTATTCTTTTGACTGGGTGGGCATCATGGTTCATACTTATAATCTTAGCTTACTGGGAGGCTGAGGTGGGAGGATCTAGGATGCTTGAGCTCCAGAGTTCCAGACTATTCTGAGCAAGAACAAGACCCCCATCTCTACTAAAAACATAAAAACAGAAAAAATTATCTGGGCATCTTGACAGGTGCCTCTAGTCCCAACTGCTTGAGAGGCTGAGGTAGGAGGATCATTTGAACCCAGGAGTTTGAAGTTGCTGTGAACAAGGCTGATGCCATGGCACTCTAACCTGGGCAATAGAGTGAGACTCTCTCTTTATGTATATAAAAAAACCCTTCAATTTCTACACAGAGATTATCACCTTATTTGTAGATATGTAAGATCCATTTCTCCCCAATACTATACATTGTTAAAAAATTACCATCACAACTACCACCTTTTCTAATATGCTTATATTATGGATGGAAGGCCAAAACACCAAAAGCTTAAAATGATGGATGAGTTCATGATAGAGGGAAGTAGTTTTGTAGGGAAGGACAAGGACAGAGTCATGTAAATATGACAATACTCTATATAACAATACAATAGGAAATCATATATGTGGATAATGCAATAATGTTCCTTAATCCTGAGCAGGTAAGGAAATGTTTGTCACACTATACTATAGGTAGACAATATAAGTATGATTTTAAAAAGTGTAGCTTTTTTTAAGAAAAAAAAATTTTTATAAGATTGTGATACATCTTATATTTATACCTGCATATCTTAGAGAATAACAAATGAATGGTTTAAATTCCGATATTATCGATAATATTCATCTACCCTTTGTAACATATTTGCAAGACAACTTCCTTTTCTTTCTTTCTTTTTTTCTTTTTCTTTCCCTTGCCATGTTCTAAACTATTTAAGGGTAAATAGCAGATTCATTTGGTTTCATTTGAGAGTGCAATTTGAGACCATGGTGTTTTTCTCAGTCAAGGTTATATGTATGTTGTTACTATTGTCTGGCAGGTGTTGGTGAGGCCCAGGCCTCAGGTTGGGGATTTTCCCATGGACTTCCCATTATAGTTACATTCTCAGGATTCAGCCATCAGTGCTATGGTTTGTGAAATTCTTCAATAATACTAAGTTATTATTAAATTGCTGCTAATTGTAGTTTCAGAATTCCGTATCTTCTATTTGAAATGGATTTTTGGCCAGGTGCAGTGACTCACTCCTGTAATCCCAGCACTCTGGGAAGCTGAGGCGGGCAGACTGCCTGAGCTCGAGCAAGACCACATCTTTAAAAACAGCTGTGTGTTGTGGCAGGAACTTGTAGCCCCAGCTATTCGGGAGACTGAGGCAAGAGAATCTCTTGAGCCCAAGAGTTTGAGGTTGCTGTGAGCTATGATATCACAGCACTCTGCTGGTAAGAAGCCATCAAATCTTTTTTGAGACAATGAGGATATATAATTCTTTGTAGAAAAAATAAAATAAAATATCTAAGATCTGCTCAGAAAACATACAGGATTACTATTGCCCTGAACCAATTAATGTTTTCCTAGTCACTCTGCTCCTGCTCTCGGGTCAGCTCAGAATGACCTCTCATGAGTCTGAGTCTTGCAGCAGCCTCCTCACTAGTTGTCTTATTCCTAACCTTTCCTTCACTTGTAACATTTTATTCATCTCTTCCCAGTTCCCAGCTCAAAAACTATTAATGGCTCTCTGTTTCCCTCTGAGTCGAGTTCAGGTATTCAAGGCCAGATAAGCATGGGCTACGTTGGCCTTTCCTGACTTTTATCCTTCAGCATCTCTCACATGTGTCAACTAGAGGAAACTGCCTGTTTCTCTTCCCCTAATGCTGCTCTAGGCCAACCTTTGTGTCAGGACCCTGGAGGCCTTCAGTTGGACCTAGGGTCTCTTCAATGAAATACCCATTCTCTTCTGTGAAAATTCAATAACTCTAGTGATCTCTGTCTGTACCTCTCCCTCTTTCCCTCTCCTTCTCTCCCCAGCCCTTGGATAATCATGTTAATAATAACCATAGAGTAGGCACTAATAGCTGATTGGATAGTTCTCTCCTAGATGGAAAACAACAGTAGCATTATTACCACAGTTATATTAACCACTATTGTCAGCTATTGTGCCAGGCACTATGCTGAGAGATTTCCATACATTATCCCATCAAACTCTCATGCTAACCTGTGAAGTTGCAGCCTCAGTGGGGGTTTGATTGTAGAAGCAAGAATATGGCAGATACTGAGTGGGATGAGAATTGCCTTTGAAAGTTCCTTAAATTACATGTAGTTTTGGGTTCATGATGTTGCACAACAGTATATACATATGATGCATGTAGTTATGTACAATACGTACTAAACTGTCTCTAAGTGGAGCATAATTTTATGACCCTGAATCTTTAAATACTAGGGCACACTCAGAGGTCACATTATAAGAGGCCATGGAGAAGAGCCCAGCTGAGGAAACAGCAGATTTCATCTCCTCCAAGCCAAATTTACATTAAGAAGAAGGATCCACATTGGGGTTTTTTGTGTTTTTTGTTTGTTCATTTTTTTTTTTTTTGAGACTGAGTCTCATTCTGTCATTCTGGATAGAGTACCATGGCATCATTGTAGCTCACATTAACCTCAAACTCCTAGGTTCAAGTGATCCTCTTGCCTCAGCCTCCCAAGTACCCAGGACTACAGGCACCCACCACAACACCTGGCTAATTTTTCTATTTTTAGTAGAGACAGGGTCTCACTCTTGTTCAGGCTTGTCTCAAACCCCTGAGCTCAAGCAATCCACTCATCTCCACCTTCTAGAGTGCAAGGATTACAGGTGTGAGCCACTTGACTGCCTTTATTTTGACTCAGTGTCTTGCTCATATCAATAAAAGTTTATAAATTAAAAGTTCATAAAATTTTTTTAAAAAAGAAGGACCCACAAAAGAGCTTATATATTATTTCAAGTGCTACTTAAAGGAGCTCAGGAAATTTTATCCCAAAAATGACTACTTGGTATAAGGAGCATTTTGAAGTAAAGGCCCTTAAAGATCAATAGACTTTGGAAAGGGATTTTACTCTTAGAACAGTTGACTTCTTTCCCTTCCCTGTTATCTCAATATACTGCAGGAAAAGAAGATCAGGAATATAACTAGACCTAGCCCAAATAATTTTAAATTATAATATCTGTGTCTCAGGTTAATTTACAAGTCAGTCTGTTTTCTACCATCCATTCACTGCTCCAAGGTAGAATTACCTATATTCCTCATCTCCCCCTCCCTATAAAAGGAGGATATGCAAATTTATGGGCCCTCTTGGGATATTGGGTGATCACTATGTGATTGTACTCATGCATGCAGTAAATAAATCTCTCTTATTAATCTTCCTTAACTGTGATTTGCTCTTTCAGCAAACTTTCAGAGGAGAGGGGAAATTTCCCCTCCGCCTCACATACTGAAATAACATTCAAATTCATAATGCAGTTTCCATTTTGGAGATTTGGAACAAATTGGGACTCAGGAATGTTGAAGAAAATGGCAGCTCAAGACCTTGATAGCCTTAGCATTTGCCCCAGATTCGTCTAACTCCAAAGCTCCAATTGCTAACCCACCTGCTGAAGGTATAGTCTTTTCTATTTGCACTGAGATAGTGCTTACCACATGCTGCTTTGAAGTGTGCTTAATCCATCTATCTTCCAAGACTGTGAATTCACAGAGGAGCCAGGCCCTGTTAATCCTGTGTGTCTTCATAGCATACTTGGCCTACCACAGTCCTTAGTACCATCTGCTGAGTGAAGGTGATTGGCCCACCAGACTTCACACTTTTGTGGGGCTCTTCAGATTATTCTTTCATCCCACATACTTTTATCCTTCTTACAAAAAAAAACAAAAAAAAAAAAAACAAAAACTTCTGCCCACCGAGTTTCAGTTATACTAATTTAAACAATAAATTTCTAAATTCTTTCTAAATAAGTAAGCTAATTCTCAAGTATCTCACCTAACAACAAATGAGATAATTTTTCTCAACACAAAACAGAAATTTGGGGTATGGGAAGAGGACCTCCCTGCCATGGGCTTTTGACAGGACTGAGAATAATATCAACTCCTCATTGATTCAGATCAGTGGTCAGATTGGTGGCTGGCAGGGCACTGTGTCCCTGCATTATGCAGTGGCTGGTCAGTCAGTGGGAGAGCTGAGCTAGAGCATGGGAGCCTTGCAGCACGCTTAGCTCTGTCTCTGTTAGGGCCTCCAGATGGAAAAGGAAAGCACGTGGTGGAGCTGAGGATGTAACCTGACACCCAGCAAAAACCCGGTAAAGGAAGATCTGTCAAATACAGTGTTCATTTTTTAGTTACTAAAGGCAGTATTTCCCAAGGTGTGGTGCTTAGGGGGGTTTTAGTTGGTATTGGTTTGGCTTTGGTTTGATGATTTTTGGTAGCACATAGATGAAAAATTTTAAATTTAATAATGCACAACTTTTTGATTGTTTTTTATTTAAAGCAAGTAAGATTGGCATTTCATTTATGATAGTAATAGAGAGGATCTTTTTGAAATATATTCATTTAAGTAGTAACCATGATAAAATTAAAATCATTTTGAAAATAACAATGCCATGGTCCTCTACATGGCAAAAATAGTTAGGGGAATCTAAGAAGGGCAGGACTTAGATAAATACTAGGGTGTCCAATCTGAAAGGTCCGACTTCTGCCAGGTCTGAGAAAGGAGTTGTGGAGTCCCAGGACATGCACTGTTGCGTCTGCATACTGTGGGCACACTCGCTTTCTTTCCCTTGCCTGCACTTAAGGGAGGGAAAAGTAGGAGGGGGCAAAGGACCCCAAAGAACCCACTCGTACATGTAAGATGTGTGTTCAAGAGGTTGCCTTCTCATCTGTTTTCTCATCGTCACAGGCTGTTTTCTCATAGTCCATTGGAGATTTCAAAACCCAGTCATCTTGATCCAATTCCAAATTTAGAAAAGGAAAGACAATTGCAAATGGAGTATGTTCGCAAATTTTCTTAGGAGTAATTTTTAACTCAGGGTGTATTTTTCTATAAAAATGGCTTACAGTAATTTGTTTTCTTAGACAAGGCCTACTTAATACTCAATGTGGCAGACACAAACATTTGCAATGACAATTTAAAGATTATAGTGCTGTTAAAATGTCATCCAATGAGACAAAAATTGAATAAGAGTAATTTATTTTGAACCATGTGGTATTTAGAGAAAGCTACAACAAGGAGTAGTAGAGGCTTTTGTGAAGACTTTGAAAGGCTCTCCTAATCTCTTTTGAGGACATGAAAGACATATAGAACTAAGTTTTTCTTGTCCAAGTTTATTGCAAAACTCTTTTTTCTCTTCCTTAATACGAGAGAATCACTGATATGCTCCTTTTACTTAGATTCATGATTTGGATCCATTTGGGGTTGGTGGAAAAGGAAGGAGCAAGCATAGCTGTTCCTCAGTACCCCCGGGGGTTGGTTCTAGTGCCCTGCAGGTGCAAAATCCATAGATGTTCAAGTCCCTGATGTAAAATGGCATGGTACATGCATATAACCTACACACATCCTCCTGGATACTTTAAATCATCTCTTGGTTACTTATAATACTTAATACAATGTCAATCCTATGTATAAAGAGTTGTTACACTGTAATCTTTTTTTTAATTGAGAGTCTCACTATGTTGCCCTCAGTTGAGTGCCGTGGTGTCATAGCACACAGCATCCTCAAACTCTTGGGATTAAGTGATTCTCTTGCCTCAGCCTTCCAAGTAGCTGGGACTACAGGCACCCGCCACAACGCCCAGCTATTTTTTATTATTGTTGTTATTGTTATTGTTGTTTAGCAGGCCCTGGCTAGGTTGGAACCCACCAGCCCTGGTGCATGTGGCCAGTACCCTAAATACTGAGCTACAGGTGCCAAGCCTGTTACACTGTATTTTATTTGTATTATTTTTGCTGGTTTTTTCTGAATATTTTTAGTCTGTGATTGAATTTAATAGAACTTCATTCACCAAAGTAGTTATTCATTAATGTAAGGGTTTTGTTTAACTCTTACATTTAACCCTTTCTTTTAATTGTTTACATTTAACCCTTTCTTTTCTCATTGGAAAATAATGTTCTTAACGTACCTAAGACATAATTCGGCTTATGCTGGGAATTGGGTATATGTTCGTCCCCACATATACCCCATATAAGGTCTGAATAGCCTATCAGACAAGGGAAGCCTACGAAGGGAAGGGGCACACTCTGCTGGAACACTGTTTAGTTCATAATTAGGAGAGTATAGGGGCTCTTTCTGTTGTTTTTCCATCAGGACCTTATTGACCCAGACAGAACAATACTTTTCTGCATACTTGAGCAGCGTGCACATCAGATTTATTTTTTGGGCTAGGTTGCTCTTTCAAAGAACTTAGCATCCATGGGACAATGTGGAAATTTATGAATATTTTAAAGTTCCATCAACATATCATGAAAGTGCTAAAACAGATTGAAAATACATAAAACATAGCCATTACCACCTGCAGACCATGATAGGGCCAGGGAAATAAGGGATGAGAAATTGCTCTCTGCAGTTTTTCACTTACCTGGACACACACTAATGGCAAAATGCAATAAGTTCGTGTTGTAGTCTGATTGCAAGCAAGTGCCCAGCCTTGCAAAATGACGGGGACATAATGATGCCATCTACCATTCATTCCCCTCTCTCTTGCCCACCTATATCCCCACACCCAGCCTCCTTATCTCTTTCCCCATCTCTGTCCTCTTCTGCCTTCCCCTTCCTTCACCTCAGAAGTTCACACAGCAGAAAACAACTGGTAAAACTTAGAGAACAACAAGCTTTTACTTGCTGGAGACCCTCCAGTCCCTTTGTGAATGCCCCAAACGGCCTCTCTCCTAGTCTCCTATTTCATTATATTTTTCATGGTGCTTTGCACTGGGTAAAGTTCTTTCTTAAATTTTGTTTCCTTGTGAATGGACTGTCCAGTAGAAGGTAAACGCCATGGCCGAGGAGAGGGGACTTGTCTGTCCTGTTCGCCCAGTGTCTCTACTCCCTCAAACATGCTGGTTCTAGGAGGGGCTTAGTAAATCAGTGTTGATGGAACAAGTACCCTGAAGTACATAAGCCATGGATGGGGGGAAAGTGGGAGCCAAAACAAAATTACAGAATTTAGAACTGGAAGGAACCCTGGAGAGAGTTAATCAGTGGATTTTGATATTTATAAGACTATTTAAGAAGATAATACAGGTAATCAACACAACGCCTGGAAAATAGACAGTAAGAACTAATAAGTGGTATTAAAACTAATACGTTTTAAAAAATTATATTCTGTTACAAACAGAAAAATGACCTGGCCTCTAGGATTTGATGGCACTCTTTCTCAACCCAGCAAAAGGTTCTTATCTCACCCCGATCCCAGAAATAAAATTGTACTCCTAGGCTGAAAGCTGCCCTACTCACTACCCGCCACAGCAGTCCTGACATCTTCCTGCATATCTATTTCCGTGAGTTAGCATTGCAGAATTACAGCTGCGATCCACAGACTCTTTTGAGAATATTAGGGGTAAAATCCCTGCAGGGTTGGCCTGAGCTTTCTTTGTTCACATTGTTAGCTTTGAAGACCTTAGCATAGCACTGAGAAATCAATAAACAAGGCTGCTGCTGACCCAGTGGTGCTCTCCTCATTCTCCTCGGGGAGGCCCGCCTCACTCCAGTGCACTGAGAGGTAGGGAAGCACCCAACTCTGCAGATTAGGGCCCTGTAGGTAATCAAGGAATACTGAGTGGAGCTTGCTGTGGATTTTCCATCCAGGGTGTCATTAGATGAAATGAAAGTACACATTACAGGTGGCGTAATGAACAAGCCTCAAGTTAGGTTTGCTGTGATAGGGTTATCAGTCATTGCAAAAATTAATTATTTAAGAAAGCACTTTTTACAGTGGGTTTTCATTGAAGTTTGTCCCCTTGATGTATGTATATAAAAATGACTAATCCATTGGACACTGCAATTGTGCATGTACATCTATCACTATTGGGCCTTTTTCCATAATTGGTTTATTAATTATAGCATCTTAATGATCTGTTTAAAATAAATAAACCATTTGCACCATTTCAAAGGTATTTTGTGAGGCTCAGCTGATATTAAAATAGCACCAGCTTTATGTGCTTTTTCAGCAAGTGACCTAATTAGTTAATAAAGTAATTGAATATTAAAAAGGATGTTGCAAGTGATTAAAATTTAAGAGCCTTCAGAATGTTATTAAAGCTATAAATCATACATCACTGTTTTAATTTGCATAGCTACAGAATTACTAATGGTCCCACGTGCACACAGGGCTTGGCAATTAGTCCTTTAACAAAATGTTGGTGATGTTGAGGTACCAAATTCTTTCAACCTCTTTTGATAGCTACATAGTAACCTGCTTTTTCCAAATTAAATATCTAACAGCTGAAATTGCTACTTGTTCCCTTTGACAGATATATACATTCCTCTATCCAACAAATATTTATGAAAACCTATTGCATTCAAATACTGTGCTGGTTGTCAGGTATAAAGGTGAGCAAAACAGATGCAGTCCTAATGGAGGTTATGTCCTGGAGTTGGACAGAAGCACTTGGTTAGTTCCTCAGTTTATGGAGAACTACAAAAGGTGATAAGGGTGTATGAAGGAAAAGCATAGGATCTTCTAAGACAGTGGTTCTCAACCTTCCTAATGCTGTGACCCTTTAATACAGTTCCTCATGTTGTAGTGACCCCCAACCATAAAATTGTTTTTGTTGCTACTTTATAATGGTAATTTTGCTACTGTTATGGATTGTAATGTAAATATCTGATATACAGGATATATTTAGGTGACCCCTGTGAAAGGGTCATTTGACCCTCCAAGGGGTTGCAACCCACAGGTTGAGAACCGCTGCTCTAAGAGGATTGTGCTGTCAAAATCTCATCTAGTCTGCTAGGAATTAATGCTTAATTTCAAGTGAAGGTCCTGGGACTTTACCCAGTAGGCTATGGAGAATTCTTGTGCAAGTAGGAAATGTTTGATGAATCTTCCAGTGTCATGTAGGAAGTTGTTGGTTGTTTTCCCAACAGCCATAGTGACTTCTGTGCATGGGATTCCCAGTGCTCCTTGGCTACAGGGCTAGTACTATAGCCAGACAGGCAGGAGTGATGAAGAGCCTGAACCCGTTGTAATTCCACTCCCCTTTGCCTGTGATTGGTTTAAGGTAGATATGTTCTGAGGAACTCTTGAGGCTTTTAAGAACTTCTTTTCCTGGTTAAAAAAAAGATATACAAGGAGAACATGCCTTTCTTCTATGCCTTTGGATATCATCTTGAGTGGAGATGATGCCTGGAGCTATAGTAGCCATCTGGAGACCATGGTTGGGAAGGTGAAACAAACAAAACACCACACACACACACACACACACACACACACTCCCTAAACCTGAGGCCTGATATTCTTTGGTTGCTGAAACAACTATGAAAACTTTGGGCCAGGCATGGAAGCTCACACCTGTAATCCTAATACTCTGGGAGGCTGAGGCAGGAGGATTACTTGAGATCAGGAGTTCGAGACCAGCATCTGCAAGAGTGAGACCCCAGTCTTTACTAAAAATAGAAAAAAATTAGTGGGTCCTGGTGGTTCATAACCATAGTCCCAGTTACTCAGGAGGCTGAGACAAGAGGATTGCTTATGTCTTAACACAATAACTAAGAAAATGCCGTGAAGGCTATGTTAATCAGTTTGATGAAAATATTTCAAATTGTATATAAAACCAGCACATTGTACCCCATGATTGCATTAATGTACACAGCTATGATTTAATACAAAAAAAGAAAAATGGATTGCGTGAGCCCAGAAGTTTGAAGTTGTAGTGAGATATGATGATTCCACTTCACTCAAGCCTAGGCAACAGAGCAAGACCTTGGCGCAAAACAAAACATATTTTGGGTGTCTTAATGCATGAAATAAGAAGTTTCACTTGGGTATTCTGTTACTTGAAACAAAACATCTTAATTGAACCAGATGTGTCCAAAAATCTGGGTTTTGGAAGCAGAAAGCTAAATTAAGCAAAAAGCAAAAAGGTAAATTAAGCTGGAAACAAAAAGCTAAATTAAGAAGCTAATGTAAGGGCAGGCAGCGCCTGTGGCTCAAAGGGGTAGGGCGCTGGCCCCATATGCCAGAGGTGGCAGGTTCAAACCCAGCCCTGGGCAAAAATTGAAAAAAAAAAAAAAAAAAAAAACCCTAATGTAATTCCAATTGGGCAGTGATAAGATACTCAGTTATCTTATCTGAGGTGGGGTGGAATAGGAGTAATGGAAAATAAGGTCACAAGCAGAGCTGAGGCATTGTGGACATAGAATCAATGGAATTTGCCCACTTATTAGCGGCATTGTGGACATAGAATCAATGGAATTTGCCCACTTATTAGCTATCCCAGGTGCTGGGTAATAGTAACTATCATTTGTTGAGCATTTCCTATATGCCAGGCAATGTTCTAAGTGCTTTTCATGCAATATCTCATATAATTATTTTAGCAGCTCTAGGAAGTGCTGCTGTCACCACGATTGGATTCCATTATAGTTGTGACTAGATATCCAAGTCAAATCCCAGTAGCCTCTCCCACTACCAGTGAGCAAAGGTAGAGGAGTGTCTTCATGGCCCTCAGATTCCCTGACACAGTTGCTGGCAAGAATACTTCCTCCAACATTTTTTGCTTCATAGCACATATGGAAAGTGATAATAGTTCAAGTTACACACTGGGATAAATTAGAAAGGATATGGAATATTTATGTGGGACTTGGCAAAGCCTTCATTATTCTTCACATTATATAAGATTTCAGAATTTAGGGATGACTTGAAATATGGAATTTTTAGAAAATTTGGCCAAGCACAGTGGCTCACACCTGTAATCCTAGCACTCTGGGAGGCCAAGGTGAGTAAACTGCTTGTGCTCAGGAGTTCAAGACCAGCCTGATCAATAGTGAGACCCCATCTTTACTAAAAATAGAAAAACCAGCCAGGCATAGTGGCTCATACATGTAATCCCACCTATTCAAGGGCTGAGGCAAGAGGATCACCTGAGCCCAAGAGTTGGAGTTTGCTGTGAACTATGATGATGCCACACCACTCTACCCAGGGTAACAGAGTGAAACTCTTTTCTCAAAACCACCGAAACTCAAATTTAAAAAAAACAACCACTTCAGTTTTTAATGGGAAATTTGCGTTTGTGTTTCTGAATAGCTTTTTAATATCGGATTTTGTGCTTGAAATAGCAATTCTTGATCAGACTTTTAAAAATCCCATCAGGACTTTGAAATAATGGTCTCTTCAAGTGATAGTCATCACTAATGATGAACTTCACTCACACAAGTGATAGGAAACAAGTAAAAGATACTTTGGGAACCATTTCAAATTTTATAGTATCTGTCATATTTAAAGAAACTGATAGTTCTTCCTGTACTTTCATTGACAATTGCAATGTTGAAATTTCTTGCAATTGTATGAATGACTTTCAAATGTGATGGAACTTTCTCCAAGTATTTCAAAATAATGACAACACTTTAATGTGTTGACTACTCATGCATAGTTACTATGCACAGAAAGGGCCTGTCAGTCACAAACAGCTGAATGAATTCAGTACATGTGAAGACAGATTCAGTGACCTGCCTGCCAAGAATCCTGTCCCTACCTAGTGCTGTTGAACTTCAAGTGGCTCCACTTTGGCCTGGCGCTGTCTTCTTGCTGGACTGACCTGCAAGTGTACAAACTGTACAATCGCACAGGGCCCCCCACACTTAGGAGGACCCTAGGCTCCGCTTAATGCTCTGATGATAAGAATTTCATCTTGAAATTCTTAGTAAGTTTTTTAAAGGGGGCCCTACATTTTCCTTTTTTACTGGGCCTTGAAATTTATGTAGCTGCCTTGGGCAACTGGAACACGAATTCCTTCAGTGGCTACCCTGTGCCCTTGCTCGTGATGGGCAGTCGCATGTGCTACCACTGGCTTCCGAGTTGTGAAGCAACTTCTTAGCAGCTGTTCTCAGCTCACTGATGTGGAACATAACAATCTGCACGTCATCAGGCCCATCAGGTTTGCTGTTCACAGGACTGAGGGCCACATTTTTGGTACCTGGTTCTATTTGGCCACTCTCATGGGACCGTGATGAAGCTGTTGATGCTTGTGGCTGGCAGTGACGGATTTAGGGGTTCCGCCTAGCTCAGTTGGGCAGTCCTATGTAGGATATATCCCCAAGTGTGTTTGTTCTCTCCTGGTAAGATCTCTGTGATCTAGGATAGGTCTGTCACATCCTCGCTAAAAAAGTGTTTCAAAATGAAGAAAGAGCATTAGATTTTGAGTGTCTTCAGTGCAGGAGAAGCTGGTATGAGGTATTATTTCTCAGTGTTAGAACTGAAGACTGAAGTAGAAGGTAGATCTGAAGGAAACATTCAGAATCCTTGTGAGCTCTTCCCCTGCACCAGGCATGTGATGGTTTAAAAGTTTCTCCTAACCATTTTCTGAGTTGGACTCTGTATCTTTCTTGGTTTGGTATCATAACTTTACTCTGGTCTTTATTAAAATGGCATGTATTTGAGGTTTGACAATTAAGTTCATGAACTCATCCTAGAAAAAGTGTTACCTCATTGCCAAATAGCATTACATTCACCTTCAGAGTCCCCTCTGGGGGAGCTATGCACTGATGTCAGCACCTCATCTATCCCTCAGAGCCCTTTTTCTAGGGTGAGTTCATGAACTTGTCAGACCTCATATGACAGCAGCTCTGATGCCTATTCCAGAAAAAGTCCCAAAAGTGCTTTGCAGTGTGGACTAAGCACTGGTGTCAGTGCATAGCTTCTCAAGGGGAGTACCTCAAAGGTCACCACAGTGATAGTCAGCAGTAAGGTACTTAGCACTTTTTTAGGATGAACTCATGAACTTAATTGTCCAACTTTCATATGCATATATACATATATTTTTACCTACTTTATTTAAATATAAGTAAAAACAGTTTTAAGCTAGGAAAGACAAATGATTCCCAGCACAGGGGAGGGAAGCGCCTGCCAAAATACTTTTCACGGAGCAACAGATGTGCTAGATTGGCTCTGGGGTCAGAGAAGGATGTAGGAGCGGCTGCAGCACGGGACCTCAGGTTCCTCACACAGAGTACAAGATTAACTAACTCACCCCTTCCTGCATGCAGAGGCAAAAATCACAAATACGTGTCAGTCTTGATCAAAGCCATACCAACAGAAGCCTAATAGATTGTTTTTCAGTAAATGATATTCTTATAGTGTTTTACATGAATACATACACAGCTGTCCCTAATTACACAATCTTACTGTTTGTGCAATGAGAACTTGGTAGATCTTAAACGTCATGGAGTCCTTTATGCTCTTCACCATTTGTGCATGTGCGAGCACGGTCATTCACAGGGGTCCTTGTCATTGTAGTAACTGTAAGGTTCATGAGCAGTGGAAGAAAAGCTGTAACTACTTCCCTACTGCCTAACATTCTGATTCTACTGTCTAAGAAAGGCTTCTTTCTGGCACTTTATAAAATAGCCTGGTCCTCTTGCTACCAATTAGTAGCTTTCCGGAGATGATGAGAAGGCTTGAAAAGTGGTACAACCCAAGCACTGAAATAACAGGAGTGCTGGTTCAAGAATCCGCAAGGTAAGGGAGACATGAGAGGGCAAGTGAGCTTTTTCATCTTCTCACCCTTCTGTACCCCAGACGACTTTGTCCACATCGCCAAAATATTCTGTTCCTCTTTGCGAAATACTTGAGCCCAGCTCCTGGCTTGAGCTCATCTCTGGGCCTAGGGTGGGGAGGGAGGTCCCTCAGGAGCTCATGCTGGCAAAGATCTCACACACACACACTGCAGCTCACCCTCAAGTAAGGCTGCACACCCAGTCACAAACAGGACAGAAGACTGTCCATCGGTCAACTCGGATTTGAAAAGTACATGGAATTTCTTCATTTTTTAATGTATCAGAAACCTGAAATAAGGTTAAGTGGCCAGGTTCTCCCTCAGTCTTCAGGCTGCCCCAGTGTGTGTATGTGTTTTCATGTGTATTTATCCTCCAGTGCACATTTTCGTAACCAGATTGGGTATAACATGTTCAATTAATTAGGGGATACATTTTTATTACCAGTACCACTACTGGTTGTATCTTGATCTCCATCAAGAACTGGCCAATCAGGGAGATGAGCATGAACTGGCTTAGGACTGGAGGGGAACTAAGATGTCGTGCAGTGAACACAGTAGCTTTGCATGTTTGTGCTTTGTTTATCTTAAAACAGGTGATAATGACAAGGATGTATAAGAACCACCCTGTTAATGATAGTGCCAGTGGAGAGTGTGAAGAAAAGCCATGGCTGTTAAGCCAAAGAAAAGCTCGACTTGCTCAGAGTTTAGGTTTTATAGCCACATGTTTAAGGCTATTAGAAAGGCCCTTGGTGCTGAAATTCCTGCCAGAATTATAATTTCATCACTTCAAGTGTGAAACTCCCCACTCACAGATCCCAGCTCTTCCTACTAAAGCAGGTGTTTTATAATATTGTTTTTGCTGATGGTGCCATTTTATTACCAGTGTGTATGTTACTGAACACAAGCAGAACACATGTGACATGGATCTGTTTGCAGATGGCATGAAGACAAACATTTTAATTTCAATAGTTATATATCTATTTTAATGTGGATTTTCCATTTAGGGAAAACTCCCCAATTTTCAATTGATAGTAGTGATAACACAGCTTCCTTTTAAATGTAAGTTTAATAGTAAGCCCATTTATAGAATGATACTGAATAAATGAAAATGTACTGGTCTGCTTAGGTAAAAATCATGAACACACTCTGTAAATGACCCAAGTTTTGATAACAATAAGCTATATAATAAGAAAGGATATAGGGTTGAGTTTCTATTAATGATGATAGCTACACTGAGCCATCCTGGTGACCACTGCCACACATGTGTAAAGCTGCTGCCTGATGCCCCAGGAGTGTGCCTTCCACGTGACACTAATTGGCCCACACAGGAGAGAAACCACGACCCTTCCCTCATTAGCCACATGCTCAGACCAGCTGAGCTAGCTCGCACTGGGTCACTGGGGTCCCATGTAGGAAATTACCATTCCAGTGCCCCGTGGCCCCCTCATAACCCCAACTAATGAATGTCCCGTGGAGCCTAATGTCATTCCTGAGGGAGCACTCAGCTCTCCCAGCAGTGGAGAAGTTGATGACATTCTGAAGTTTTAACCCATGGAGAGCCAACTGAGGATGCTTGGAGAACACAGGAAGCCTAGAAACATTCTTTCCAACACCTGTGTCCTAGAAGAAAGGAGGAAAACAACATTCTATTCTGTCCATTTTTTGCCAGGTCTGGTGTGAGGACACAGAATAGACGTACGGGGAAGTTAAGAAAGCTACTAGCAAGAAAGCTGAGCAAGTTAGTTCATCAAGCATAAATGTCATTAAGTGCTTGCTATACAGGCTGAGCACTTTACTACCCACGAAACTACAAAATAGGTGGTATTATCCCTAGTTTAAAGATGGGAAAACTGAGGCTCAGAAGTAGTGAAAGAGCCAACGATCCCCTGAGGATTGCCATCTTCTGGAAATTAACACATCAAGTAAAGGGCAATTTTACTAGATGGACAGCTTGCCTGTTCTTTTGGCTTGTGTTCTTTGTGGCTCTCAGGAGAGACTATAGGCTCTCAAGTGACCTTCATTTCTGTAGCTTTAGTACCTCCATAGTTTAGCCTTGAGAATAGTTTCATTAATTAGATAAATCTGTAGGCGATGCCAAGAGAAAGCATCCTTCTTAAGTGTTGGGGAATATTGGAAAGAACGGGATGATGGACTTTCTCAGTGCATACTAGTTACTCTTATCTTCTTTCTAATGAGATTAATGGATCAATTTCCCCTTCAGACCAAACTAGTGGGCAAAATTCCTCCGCGCCTTCACTTGTCAGCTACTTTACCCACAGCCACAGCTGGTCTGCTGTTCCCAGGGTTACCCACCTCCCTGCTTCTCTCTAGAAGTGACAAAGCCCTGTGCGTGTCCACATTGAATGCCTGAATGCCGTCAGGCTTTCTAGGCTTCAGATTAGGTAGATTCAATATTGAAAAAGAAACTTGTACATTGCCATTTGGGTTGATTGTAGCTTGTTTTTACTTGATTAACTTAGTCTAGATTGGTGAGCATGTAAGGAAAAATTATAGCAGTGACTGGAGACTGGGGCCTCAGGTCCTTCTGGGACCGCTCATTAAGCAGTTTTCTTTAACCTACTGCCACCTAGTGGTAACTGAGCCGACTGAAGGAGAGAATTCCTTGCCACTCCTATGGAGGAAGCACAGTGATAAATGTGTCTTATTCGACTGCTCCCTACTCCCCTGCCAACATTTAACTACCCTTCAGCCTTTATTTTGATTGATGAGGGCATCTTCATTTAATCAGAAGTCCCTGACATACAAAACAAGCAAGGACCAGACCTAGACCATGTGGGTCCTCCCTCCTCTTCCTCTGCAATGGTTAGAAATTTCACCTATGTCAGGTGAGCTCAAGTTAATGTAGCCTTTAAAGTGATGTAACTGGGTTAACTTGAGGTCTCCTTTGAGAATCAGTGTGCCTTTTATTTGTCTACCTTAGCAGGTGACTCACTTCTGGAAGCACACAAACCTTTGAGCAACTCAACTTCTTGTACATTTACAAATTTCTGGAAACGTGTAAGGATCAATTTGCCAAATATATTAAAACTCTCATAAGGGGGCAGAATCAATGGTAATTTCAATAGATTATGAAGAGAATGGATTAATGCCAACAAGCTACTAGGTAGAATAAACACATGAGGCAACAAGAGTTTGAGATTACAGTGATCTATGATCCAGCCACTGTATTCCAGCCTGGGTGACAAAGCAAAACTTCTGTCTCTGAAAAAATGTATTAAAAAAACATTTCACAGGGTAATTACAATTGCTTGTGGCTTAGGACAGATAATTCATAATGTGGGCCAAGTTCCTTTTCTAAGCAAGAACTTCCAATCAATTTGGAAAAATATCTACCTCAAAGATGGTGATCTAGATGTGTTTGCTTTGGTTAAAAAAAAAAAAAAAAAATAGCCCAAAGTTACAATAATGAGACTGCAGAAGACTTCAGATGTTTTAACTTTCCAGATAGGAGTCTTCACTTGGTAATGGACTTGCCTGACTCCTCTCTGCCTCCCCCCAAAATCAGTAGAGACAGCACAGGAAGTGGTACATGAATACAATCATATTTATTCCAGTTTTCAGACTCCCATATGACACATACATATCTAAAGCAGAACACTGCAAACTGACATTACTAGCAGCAATCTTCCCTAAACAGGGAGGGTTTCAGTTAACAATTAGGAGCAGTTTAAAGACGAGATTACAATCATGGTTTTTCTTTTAGCAGCTGGTATATAAGTAGTGAAACTATAGATACATAGAGTAATTCAGGTTTTGCTTGTCTCAAAACACATTAAAAAGTTACAGTGCAGAAGGATATCCCCAGGATTGCCAAATAGAAGGCTAACATCTTTAGATGTCAGTATGAAATAGGCAAATCACTTTTTAAGACATGGCTTCCTATCAACTTTACTGTCAGGACGACAGAAAAAGAAGTGGACAGCTGCCCTAAAATCTAGCTCACACATAATTCAGCCAGATAATAATCATTTAAATACCGTATATACTCGAGTATAAGCCAAGTTTTGTCGGCACAAAATTTGTGCCGAGTTCAGGAGAAAAACTCGGCTTATACTCGAGTATATACGTTAATACCTCTTAAAATTCTTCAGTTTTTTTCCACCACTCTAAAAACATAACATCAGACATTTGCTCCAAGGGGCTACAATTCAAAAGCAATTGCAATGTATTGGGAACAGCTTTTATAGCTTTCCTAAGGGACAGTTCCCATCTTTTCAGAGAATGTTTTTAAAGAAGCAGTAACTCTGGTAGCTTATCAAAGTACTTTTTATTCTAAATAAATAAAAGACCAACTGAAGGTCTCAGGTATACTTATTTTTCTTTTCCTAGATCTTCAAACCATCCAAAGCCATTTCTTAACAGAGAGCTTTCATTTTTTATTAGAGGAGTGCAAGAAAACTTACTAACATTGGAAAAATACTCAAAACACTGAGAGTAAGGGAGAGTCAACCCTTCTTAAGACCCAGAAAAATGAAAGGAACCCTAAAGGATTATCTTAAATCCATCAACTCCATTTGCCAAAGAGTAATCAAACTGTTCACCTTTACAACATAGACCCAGGTAAGACTTCCTTGCTTTGCAACCACTGAGAAAAGCCTCTGGGAGAAGAAGAAAAACACAGACCGGTGAACATAAATTACTGAAAAGGGGTCAACTGCATTCTATATCTAGCACAGGAATAGAAAAATTAAAACAGCTATAAAACCATTATATTTGTACCATGATATTCTTCTCTTACATGATAACCTTCCTACAGCAACCACTTCATTAAAAAAAAAAAATACATTAAAGACTGGAAAGCTTTGGGGCAGCACCAGTGACAGCTAGCTGTCATTGAACAATTTTAATTTTTTTCTAAAGGTAAAATGTAGAGAAAATTTAAAGTAGCAATATATAGAACTAATTCTATTTCACGATTTTGCCCATGTCAGCTGCTATGAAAATAGTGCCAACAGAAATATAAATATCCATTCTGCATCAAATTAATTTTCTATTTCTTTTTTTCTCAAGGGGTAGGAGTGGTATACCTAGATTTCTGTAAGGCTTCTGAAATTAAGGGCAGCTCATAGCTTATGACCTGGCAATCTCTAATGGTGCTCCTGGACTTGTTCACTCTGGGGAGAAAGGGAGCTGCGTTTGATCCGCTGACAACTTGTAACAAGGATTCCGTGCACCTAGATTTTAATGCTACAGTTCTAGGCTTTCTGACTTGACATGCATCATGCACAAAAAATCCACCTGCCTCAAACACTAACTCTGGCTAATCAGCTCATAGGCAGGCGGCCTACCTCTGGTCATAAGATGGTCCCTAAAAGAAAGCATAAATACTTAAGAACAACCTTAAGTCCAAGTTCTACTAATGGTAGAGCAAAGGAGTCACCTCTATGTACAAAGAATGGCACATAAAAATTGTTCTGGATATAATACCATTTCTTCCGTTTCTTAATCACTTCTTAACAAAGGTGGATACTTCTGAGAAGACCTCACTAAGTACACAGGTATATGCTATGAATTATTGTGAAAACATATTCCCCTGCCTGGAGATTACTTTAAAGAATAAGAATTGGGTGTTCAAAAATAAGTATATTCCTAATTCGAGCTTGAAGTTTCCCAAGCTCAAATCCCTGGGGAATTGTAGAAACCACTTTTATTGCATTTCAGCTGCCTAGGACCTCTGACAGGTAAGTTGGTGGGGGCTTCTGAAATGCTACCATTTCTTCTCCCTTCTTCCTTCTCCTGAGAAAGACATCAGTTACTTCCATAGCAACTTACAATAATGTCCTAACTGATCACATTTTTTGAATAGCACATACATTATTGCAACTTTTTTCCTTCCTTAAAAAAATTCTCAAATATGCAAGAGGGACTTTACCTAACAAATGCATTCAGTATAACCTGGCTTATTGTACCCTCAATGAATCCCCAACAATTAAAAAAAAAAAAAATTCTCTAATAAAGACCATGATTTTTAAGAATTGACTTCTTTAAAAAATAATTATCATGCTTTGTACACTATTGGCACATTTACTAGACAGTGTTCATTCCAGAATCACTGTCTAAACCAAACAAATAAATGGAGGCATGTAGCACATAAAATAGTAACTTTCACAGTCAAACTGTCATGTTGGGTAGAAAATTATAAATCAGTCTTTACATGGATATATGAAAATTATATACACATAAACATAAGGATGTTTAAAATAAATTAGGTTAGATTTAATCAGGACCAGAATGAATGGAAACTGATTATATTCCTTTTGATTTCAAATTTCATTATTGAAAAAATACAGTATCCATTACAGCTTCTAGCTGAGAGACAAGAGGGCACACAGATGAGAACAGACAGAGAGACTGATAAAGAGATACCTGATAATTAATCACATGATGGCTATTAATTTGGGAACTGAAATTTCAGACACCCTACTCAGAAGAGACTGGCAGTTCTAAAGACAACTGTTCATTTGAATTTGTAACCTGGAACCTCTATAAACTTTAGTGCATCTGACCTGACTCTAGAGTGTACTCTAAAATGCATTTAAAAACAAAAACACATGAGCAAACATTTTTTTCAAAATCCCATAAATTTCCCTTCAGGGATGATCATTTTTAGATGCTCACTGATTATTTGGTACTATTATATAAGCACCTTGAAAGTTTAGGGGATTCTAATAATGATCAAGTAAGCGTGGGAGCTGGGATGTGGAGGGAGGAACAAAAAATTGTTATTCTCCTTTTACTGAGGACACTCTTCTCAGAACCTTCCCTGTCCCTTAGAAGGAAGGAATGTAAGACAGAATATCTTCCTGAAGATATTACTGCCTTCTGATGATAGAAAATCATGATTATGACACCTAGGAAGATTACTTTCTTATGTAGCACCTGCCTTGCTCATAAGACATAGAATTCTTACAAAGCTAGGAAATAGAATTTGTAAAAATTACTCATGGCACTTAAATTTATTTAGAGACTGTAAAATGCCTTCCTAAAATTCTCTGTCTTGATGCCCTGTGAGGTAAGTGTCTGATGGGGAAAAGCTGAGGCACGGAGGGGTGAAGTCTGCTCACCTTCCATTGTATGATGAGCCAGTGGGCAAGCTAGCAGAAGGACCAGGTGTCCCAGCTCCCTAAACTTTATTCACCTTGCTACCCAGAAGGCTTAAGCAGCAGGGGAAAATTTTCTGTTCATATGTTTTAACTAGTTACCTATTTCTTATGCTTCACAATGAACCTAAGTTATCTTGGATAAAAACTAATGTAACAAAAAAATATATTGCCTAACAGTCTGTGTCAAGACTATGCTGCACTGGTGATTTAAAAAAGCACAGAATATGATTCAAGTAGAAGCACTCGTAGGAACTATGGTGTTCCTGTTACCCAAGCCAGGCTGAGAGTAAAGTGTCCCTTTAGACACTACCCACTATATTTTTTATGAACTTCTTTGGCCTGACAAAAGGAAATAAAACAACCACCCCTGATTTCTGGTGAAACCATTCTGAAAGGTATTTTATACAAGGCTGGTCCCACCTAGAAAGGGAACTTTCAGCCCTTGATGATGTGTAAATTACTGAGTTCATACAGAACTCTCTGAAGCCAGATATGGAGGTCACAGTCTCTTCCCATAATGCTCACAGAACAATTCACACTACAGACAGAGGGGCAATACCACAGGGTACATGCGTTAGCACCATGCCACAGAAGTTACAGAGAAGGACAAGAAGCTACCACACAAGCATCTTATAGTCCCACCTGATATGCCATTTGCAGAGGGTATCTCTGGTAAGAGGAAGACTGATGAGGTCCTGAATTCCCTTTGATAATAAGGAGAGGGATCAAAACAGTCTTCATTGCTGGCTGCTCTGAGCACACCACCTATCCATGTTTCACTCCTGCTTAAGTTGGTACCTTTCCTAGATGGTGTAGATATTCATAGGTAATAAATATTAATGCATTCACCCTCCCAACATCTTCCAGAGAACTGAGCCTGCTCTGTCCTCTGCACATGCAGAACCAGAGGGAATCATTCCAAATCAGAGTTTCATTGGGATACTAGGATACAGCATAGCAGCAATTCATGCACTTTATTTCTAAAAACCAAAGCTCAAGTGAGGCTGAGCTGGTCACTGTGCAAGATGAACCAGCAGGACATTCTCACCTCGAATGAAAATTTGATTTATGTGTCGAGTGAATACCTGCTGGTAATCCACTTTGGGCTTTCGTTTTTTCTTACGGGTCTGGCCCCTGGAAAGGGTGGTAGCCCTGGAAAAGGTTCCTCCCATACTGGACCCTTCTGTCCGTGTAGTCCTCCCTGACAGCTCTGACCTGGACTCTTCCCTTGCAGAGGCCTGCAGGGAGGAAGGGACAGAGCGGGAACGTTTGCGTGAGCCCCGGTCAGTGTCTTCTTTTCCCCACACTGAAGCCACCTTCCAAGTGGATGTCTGGGAGTATCTGGAGAGAGTGGAGTCTTCAACTGCAGACTTAGAATCTGCTTCCTTCTTGGAGGAATCTTGAAGTTTCAGACGATCAAATAGCTGTAAGGAAAACAGATAAATATTAGCTTATCATTAACCTTCAAAATCCTTTCAAAATAAAGAAAAAAACCAGATTCCTTAATTATGCTTTATGGACGCCTTGCTTTACCATTTTTTTTTTTGCTTTACCATATTTTTAGAAGTTCATAATGAATTTGATATTTCTAGCCATGACTCAGATAAGTCAATAAATATGTCCAGGAGAAAGGTACCTAGCTTATTTCTGTAGTATAAAGCTGGAAGACTTTTAAGTCTTACAGAAGGTAACTTGTTGCTCAAGTAACATACAGGTGTGAAGCACCAACTTGTTTGACATTAGTTGGAAGCGTGAGTAGAGAGACTAATGAAGACATTGGTATAGGCATACCTGAGATACAACAATAAGGACCCTGGTCACTGGGCTCAGGGATCTTAATTCTTAATGCTGGAAAGCATGGTGGGCACTCAGGAGGTCAGGGGAAACTCCTACCCTAGTGAGAGTCAGTGAAGAATCCCGTTCATATGCTTTGCCTAGAACAGGTTTTCGGTAGGTCTCGTCCACATCAGTAAGTGCCTAGAGAAACAGCCCAAAGTGTGAGAAAAAAGAAAATGAAAAATGTTATTTTTGTAGATTTTTCAAGGAAAAAAAGACTAACATTTAATCAAAGCCGAACTAAACTTGGGTGACTCAGCTGCTGGGCAGAAGAAAATGGTGATACCGTCTATGGAGGATTTTCAAGCTGTTACTACCATCTAAGATGGGTTTCTTTTATGGATAGTAAGTGCTTTTATGACTGCATGGTAGAAGTTCTTAAATGGCAGTGTGCATAAATATCTAGGAAGTTTATTAAAATATAAATCCAAGGCTATCCTCCTAGAGATTCAGATTCAGTAGATCTGGAACGAAGCCTAGGCCTGCTTGTTTTAACCAGAAGCCTCAGCAATCCAGATGCAGGATGGCTTTACATTGCACTTTGAGAAACACTATCTGCTGCTGCTGAGCACTCCGCAGTTTCTATGTCTTATGACAGCAATTAATATAGATTAGCCAGGGCTACACAGAATTGCTATTGAGTTTTCATCACCAAGATTAACCACACAGGATATTTGTTAGGGTCAATTGAGATTATGTAAGAAAAATTGAAAGGTAATTTCTTTAAAATTACCCTCCAAATATAAACTTATTATTACCACCACTGCCATTAAATAAATTCTCTTCACTCCTTTCCCCTCAAAGGTAAAATTCTAATCCATATAATTATACATCGTATGTAATATTTTATAATTACATATATGTATATATATATAAAGTATTGTTTTTCTTCATTTTAGCAATAAGAAAAACTGAGGGTCAGAGAAATTACCTTGCTCACAACTACTAAGTGGTGAAGCCAGGCTTCAAATCCAGGTCTAGGATTTGAAGCTAGAATTCAAACATCCAGGATAGAGTTTGTGCTTCTACTTACTAACAGTGTGATATGGGCCAGTCTTCCAATCTCTCTAGACTCAATTTCTTCATTTGTGAAATGGAACAATAATAGTACCTACAACTTATCCATTAAGATAATATATACAGCCACTACTACAGTATCTGGCATATATAGGTACCCAATAAAGTTAGCAACTGTTGTTCTTATCCAGGAGAATGCATGAATGAGGATGAGAAGAGAAAGGCTGGAGAAAGGCTATGGAAAAGCAACACTAGAAAGCCCTGATGGTTTTTAACTATTATAGCTCATGTTACAATTTTGTTGTAACATATCCCTTCCCTCTTATGAATGTCTAGAAAAAACAGCCTTTAGAAGGCTGAGAGGATGTGGTATACTCCTTCATAAGGAAACACCATGCAAAGTGCTTTAATTATCAATGTATGCTTCACTTCTACCCTTATCTATCTTCCCAAATACTATACAGTGAGAGTTTATTTTTTTTCTGAAACTTCTGTACCTAGCACTGGGTTCAGCCAAAGAGGAAAGTCAATAAATATTTTTAAATGAATGAAAAGAATGGTTGGTAGAAAATCAATTTAAAATTATTAAATAGATTAAATAAATACTAATTCCTTATGGTTGAGTTTCTCAACCTTGACACTAATGATATTTTGGGCTGGATAATTCCTTAATGTTGAGGAATTGTACACTATAGGATTTTTTTTTTTTTTTTTTTTTTACAGTCTTACTTTGTCACCCTCAGTAGACTACCATGGCATCATAGCTCACAGTAACCTCAAACTCTTGGGCTCAAGAGATCCTCTTGCCTCAGCTTTCTAAGTAGCTGAGAAAGTATGCCTGAAAGTATGGCTATATATATATATATATTTTTTTTTTTTTTTTTTTTTTAGAGATGGGGTCTCACTCTTTCTCAGGCTGGTCTTGAACTCCTGAGTTCAAGCAATCCACCCACCTCAGCCTCCCAAAGTGCTAGGATTACAGGTGTGCGCCACCGTGCCCTGCCCTATTATAGGATATTTACCAGCATCTCTGACCTATACCCATTAGATGTCAGTAGCACCCCCTTCCACAGTAGTGACAATCAAAAAAATGACTCCAAACATTGCCAAATGTTTGTAGGAGAAAAGAAAGAAAAAAAAATGCCCAATGCCCTCATTGAGAGCCACTCCCTTAAGAAAAAGGAAGCAATAAAAAGATTTTTTTGTTGTTGTTGCCCAAGACAAAGTATAAAAAAATTCTAGATTTTCTGAGAAGGTATTCTATAGGTTTTTTTTTTTTTTTTTTTGGAGACAGAGTCTCACTTTGTTGCCCTTGGTAGAGTGCCGTGGCATCACAGCAGCAACCTCAAACTCTTGGGCTCAAATGAGTTTCTTGCCTCAGTCTACGGAGTAGCTGGGACTATAGGTGCCTGCTACAATGCCTGGCTATTTTTTAAAAATGGGGTCTTGCTCTTGCTCAGGCTGGTCTCAAACTCCTAAACTCAAGTGATCCACCTGCCTCGGCCTCCCAGAATGCTAGAATTACAGGCATGAACCACCAAGCCCTGTTGTAGGTTTTTCTTAGTAAGTTTACTCAGATCCTTTAGACATATAGGCTATTTACTCTCTAGAAGGTTCTCCAGCCCTTGAGAAAGGCTTAATTACCATATTCCAGAACTTGTCAAATGCAACCAGGAAGCCTGTACAGACACCGCGAAGTCCCTTGAAAGTGCGGATGTGAACATTCACCTTCACCCCCTCCCGGATACATCGATGGAGTTCACCCAGAGGGCTCCCTTCGTGCACTAAAACAAGAAAAGGACAATCAGCACTGCATAAACATCTTCCCTCATTCCCAGAATTAGCAGCCTGGATCACGTAATCACATCCAGCAATACAAGACAACATGCTGCAGTGACAACCTCACTATCAAAACAGGAAGGCTCGACAGACAACATGGCAAGGACAGCTGACTAGATTTCAATAAGGTACGGATAAACCATGGGTATGAATAGCATCCAAATGTTTCCCTACCTATATATCTTTTATTCTACAATGTCACTGATCCTAAGATGCACCATGATTTTAAAACTTTTAGGGGCAAAAAAATACCACATTAAATGTATACATCAGCAGCCAGATTCTTCTCAGTTTTGTTCTTTAAGATAATTCATGAATGACATATCCAGTTAAGGCCTTCTAAAGAACCAAAAATCTTGTTCATGTTTGAAGAAAATAAACTGTGTAACACATTTTCCAAAAATGTGTGCCATCCTCTCAGGGAGAATGTCCTTTGGCCCCACCAATCTGAGTACTCCATGCACAGGCTCTAAGGAGTCACTAGTGACAGTGTACATCATTTTGACACTAACAGGAAAAGTACTGGTTGTGTTCCAATCCTTGATGGTGTAAAAGGCACCTGCTGAGTGTCTGGCTCCTATGAGATTGCTAATAAGCACCATGTGAAAAGAGCAGTATTAAAGATTCATGGGAAGAATATTGGGATTATAAATTCAAGCTTTTATTACAAGGGATTCATTCCTTCCTCAGGTTTTTAGAGCAGAGATTAATTTTATTTTTCCTATTTCATGTTAACTTAGCTCTCATAATATGCTAACTATAGAATATGTAATAAAACCTCCAAAAAGAAAACTATAAACAAACACATGTACACACTGTCTCTCTTTCCCACATTTCCAAAGCAAAATTCTATAGAGCACATTTGCTAATGATAGTAAAAAGAAAATTTCTCTGCTTTGTTTCTAGTGGCACAAGAGAGAACAACAGTCCTGCACTTAGCATAACTTAAGTTAGTTCTTGGCTACCTTATCCCTCATTCAAGGGCTGGCTTACAAGTGATGGATGTGATAAATTAATAAAGGGAAATACTCTTGGAAAAAAGTGATTTAGCAGATGAGAAGAGGAGTTCGTGACAGATTGAGATTCAGTAATAAGGGACAGTTGGTGGCAAAGTGGCAGAAACAATGAGAAAGGAACATTGACCTGACCTTGACCTGACCTTCATGTTTACCTCTCTTATAGCAATATTTTAAAGTCCTTTAAATCTTTGATATATAAGGGTGGGTGTATGCATGTATGTATATCTATATATGTGTTTTGTCGCAGGCCTTATTAAACTAAGCATTGTAAACAACTTTCAGGTCATTATAAACTAGTTGTGTCACCACGGTGGTTAACTCTTCTTTAGAAGTCCAGGTTTCCTCATTCATAAAATGAGGTTAGTTACTTTGTAAATGAAGTTCAGGAATGAGTCTTTATAATTCATTTTTTTTTTAGAAACTGATCACTGGACCTAAATTAGTCCATTTGCCTACATATACACACTGCCTCCTGCCCTACAAACATAATATGTTTGCACAAAGAGTAGAAAGACAATTCTTTTTCTCATTTGGAAGGAGCAGAGGAATTACTTTTTCCCCTGCACCCCAAAATTAGAGAGAAAGGGCAAGTATGTATCTTAATAGTCCCTTACTCTAATTAAATAATTGCCAAAATCGAGTCTTTCAACTCTCATATCTGTACCTTTCTTTTGATTTGTTTATTCCAAAGATTTACTGAGGAATAATTCCAGGGAGCATTTCTTTCCTGTGTGATCAAAAATATACTAGTACAGGGCAAACTGCCAAGGCAAAAATGAACTCCCCATTTGAATCAGAATGTACATTTGCTTTCCAGCCATCTCAGTGACAAACTCTAAATGGATATGAGCTGGGCTTCTATAACTTAATATGAAAAGAATATTCTTCCAAATCCCCTTCTCTGCTGAGATAACGTTTGGGCCACCCCTTTCAAAAGACAGCCCTACTCTTCCTTTTCCCTGCTGTGACTCGTTTACTATACTTTCCTAGCTTCCCTCCTTCACATCCACAATGCTTTAGCATTAGCACCCATACTGGGCCTTCTACATCAGCCAGGCCCTATGGTAATTTTAACTTCACATATATTACTTAATTTAATTCTAACAACCCTAACAAATTGGGTTCTTTTCTTTCACCTCATTTTATAGATGAGAAAACTGAAGTTCAGAAAAATGTAAGTGATTTGCTCAAGGTCATTTATCTAGTAAACAGCTGAGCCACCACTCAGTATAGTCAGGTCATATGCATTCTGACCTGGGGATTTTGATTATGACAATCTAAAAATAATAATAACCACAACAACCTACAATAACAGTATTTACCAATTCATGGAAAACTTCCCTATGTGGTAGGAAACACTGTTAGAAATGCTTTACATATGTTAACCAACTTAATCCTCACAATGACAGGGTAGATATTATTAACCTCATTCTATAGATGAAGCAACTGAAGCCCCAAAGAGTTTAAGTAACTTGCCTAATGTAAAACAGGAGATGGAGCAGGCAGTGTTCAAACCTAGTCAGACTCTATACATTTGTCAAAACTCACTTAAAAGGGTGAATTTCGCTACACTGCATCTTAATAACATACACCCAACTATTTCCAATGCCATGATTAAAATTTTCAGTGTGTAGGGCACATTCTCCAAGATCTTGGTTCCAGGTGAATATTTAATCACAAGCAGTCGACACAGCTGGTCTTCATATATGCTGTCATACTAATACAGTAAAGTGCTCCAGAGTAAAGCTAAACCATCCACCACACAGAATATTTTTTCCCCTTTACAATCCTGATAGCAAAGCAGTAACTGGTAAGAGAAATAAATGTTATAATCTAAGGTCTCCCAAATTGCTCTCATTTTAGGAACATGCTTCCTGTCTTTGTGTTACTGCTGGGGTAAACCCTAGCTTGGACAGGGATGCTATGGCACTGTAAATCATACAACAAAGTCACCCCTATCAGTACACAGCTTTTCAGAGTTTCTCACTTAATAAACAAATTTCTAGGAATACAACAAAAGAGTCTTTTGCTTCGCATACTCTTGCTTTCAAAAAGCTGTGATTTTAAAATGTAACAATTGAATTATCAGGATTCAGATGCTTTGAATTGCTAAGTAGGTCATTGTGTTCACAGGGCAGATGTCAGAACTGCCTACCAGATGACAAAACCCTGGGCTGTTTTTATTCCATTTGTACAAGACCTAACTCACACATTAGAACTGCACTGTTTACAGCTTTTCTCTAGGGATCTATCAAGAGGCTCCAAGAAATTCCCTTGTGCCATTTACACCTTCAGAACTTAAAATAACCTGCTCATATGGTAACATGAGCCTGACAGACCCTGTCCCTCTCCCAGCCAGGCAGAGTGGCTGTAAAACAGTGTGTTTTAGTGGCATTTTGTGCCTACTTATGACTTAGTAATGTGAACATATGTGTATAAAGACCCTGCAACTCTTCTGCTTACTGCACACAAGAACAGGCTGTCATTTAATGTGCAGGGATTATGAAATTATGTCCCTTGTGCTATCTGAACAGATCCCACCAGCTCCATCCGATTATCTCGAATCCCATTGACCAAACACTCCCTCTTCTCTAATATTGGCTGTGCTCTTCCCCACAATTCCTGTATACCTGTATGTCCTTCCCCATTTACCACCATTTGTTGTCTCCAAGACCTCTCGTCACCTCTGCAGAACTCCCTATGATGCCCCCCAAACTCTCTAACCGTTTCCGGGCCCCACTACCTCTCCAGATCGCCATCACTTCTGTAGACCCTCTCTGCAGGCTTATCAGCTCTGCAGACACGTCCACGGGTCCCGATTACCTTTGCAAACCTTTTCCATGGCTCCTTATTACCAACACAGCCTCACCACTCTGCTCCATTGCTCCTGCAGACCCCTCGTTACTCACAACCTTATTACCCACATTACTTAAGCAGATCCTTCCCACAGTCGCAGACCCTCTCCCAGTAGGCGCAGACCCCAGCCAAGCCCCTGCCACCGGCAAACGTCGCCTGGGCCGCCCGCTTCCGCACAGCCGGCCGGCCCCACCTCCCGCCCGGCCCGCCGGACTCACGGGGCATTCGAGTGAGCACGTTGCGCGGCGCCTTCCTGCTCCGACCCGGACCCCTCCGGCGCGATCCCGCGGTCCCATCTCCTTCTTCTTTGGCTACCATGAGGCGGCGGAGGCGCTGAATGCGCTCCGGGTCTGGGGCGGAGGCGTCCTGGCGGCGGCGGCTCCGGCCCGAAGGCCCGGCAGCGGCGGCGGGGCCCCCCGAGCCTGCGGCCGCGCCTCGAGCCCGCCCGCGCCCGCCGCCCCGGACGCCGGTCCTGAGGAAGCTTTCGTACTCTGCCAGGTTGTTGAAGCAGGGGGCGTTGGGGTAGGGGATGGGAGGCAGGCGGGGCGTGTACAGGGCCAGCAGCGGGTCGAAGCTGTCAGAGCTGACATCCAGCCGCGGGCTGGGCGGGCTCGCGGGGCTCCCGGCGCGAGCCGACCTCGCCCCCCTCTCCCGCTCCTCCATGTTTGAAAGGCCCGCAAGCCGAGGCCGATGGGAAGAAGGAGCGGGGCCGCCAGAGGGCGGCACTGCGCAGCCGCAGCGCGGAGTGGGTGCACTACGCGACATGGCCGCCAGAGGGCAACATATGTCTACGCTCTGCCTCTGCTGGGGGCGTGGCGCTCGTCTCCGACCTGCCCGGGCCTAACACCGCCTCCTCGCACAAGTGACAGGTTTATGCTGTAGCTGATGTTTAATCTGCTGTAATTCACTGTTTCCCTATCTGTATCATTATCACTTAAGATGTTTGGTAATACTCCGGATTTCCTTTGTAGCCTAGGATCAACATTTCAATATCCGCAGGTGCTTCCCAACTGTCTTGAACGGCAACTGCAACCAATTCCTAGCTTGAGCTGGCAGGTGGGGCAGGGATGAGGGAAAGAGTGGCTCAGTGGGTGGGGCGCCGGCCCCATATACCGAGGATGACGGGTTTGAACCCGGCCCCGACCAAACTGCAACAAAAAATAGCCGGGCGTTGTGGCTGGCGCCTGTAGTCCCAGCTACTTGGGAGGCTGAGGCAAGAGAATCACCTAAGCCCGAGAGCTGGAGCTGTGAGCTGTGACACTACAGCACTCTACCAAGGACAACAAAGTGAGACTCTGTCTTTAAAAAAAAAAAGTCTCAGTTTCTCAGTTTGTCTTCGTGTTGAATAGTACAGTATGGGGCTGGTGTTGGTAGGGAAATTATCCTACCCGGGCTCAAATTATTTAGCTTCTCCTGGGCACTTATTGTCTCACCTGAAACATGGTTAAAATAGTACCTACCTCAGAGAACCATCCTAAGGATTAAGAGATACAGCATATACAGCACAGAATAAATAAATACATGTTAGCCAATAGGTTAACTGTACAATGGAATTACGAAGGATGGGTGGATACGTACCCTATGCATAAGTTAATTTCCACTAAGACTGGGGAGAACTTAGTGTCAAAGAAAATTGATTATATCACTGATTTTCAAAGCACTGCTAAACAACTGAAGGAAACAAGGAGCCAATTCTTGGAGGATGGCATGTAAGATTCACAAGACCAGATCATACCACTTGTTACTTTATAGCCTCAGTTCCCCCCAAATCCAGAGTATGAACAAACACTGTTTTTGATATTACTCCAAACTGAAGCCCCGAATACTACCTTCTTGTCTAGTAAAGCCTTTCACCTACAGACCACACATACTACAAATCACCTTCCTAACTGCCAACACTCTCCCAAAGGGCCATCAATTAGTATTAACTGTACAATAGCAGCTTTTCCATATATGTATTTTTTAAGACTGGGGAGGAAAAAAACCAAGAGAATACTACAGAGTACCTTACAGAATAAGATGAAGATTAATATACAACTGTGAAACATACATTGGAATGAATACATACTATAGTAACAAAACCACAAAGCAGTGGCTTCTGTTTTTTTGAGACAGTCTCACTATGACACTCTCAGTAGAGTGCCATGGCATCACAGTTCACAACCTCAAACTCTTGGGCTTAAGCAACTCTTGCCTCAGCCTCCCAAGTAGCTGGTACTACAGGCGCCTGCCAGAACGCCCAGCTATTTTTGTTTTTATTGTTGCAGTTGTCATTGTTGTTTTAGCTGACCCCGGCCGGATTTGAACCCACCAGCTTCAGTGTATGTGGCCAGCGCCCTATCCATCTGAGCTATGGGCACCAACCCAAGCAGTGGCTTCTAAATAACAGGTTTCATTATGGTATAGTATTAAACCAAGCCTATCACATCATTCAAACCCTCCTGCCTATACAAGAAATTCAAAGCTGCAGAAACTGCTGGCAATTCAACAAATGCTCATCTTCATCTTAGAAGAGAATAGCAGGATAGCCTTTATAGAATCACACAAAACACAGAAAGCACGAAGTTCTTCTGGGTGCTTTTGCCTTGAAAATGTGCACTTTATTTTTGGAGACAGTCTTGCCTTGTAACCCTGGCTGGAGTGCAGTGGTATCATCATAGTTTTCTGCAATCTCAAACTCCTGGGCTCAAGTGATCCTCCTGCTTCAGCTTCCCAAATAGCCAGGATTATGCAGGCATGTACCACCAGACCCATCTAGTTTTTTCTATTTTTAGTAGAAAGGGGGGGGGGGGGAATCTCCCTCCTGCTCAGGCTTCTTCTGAACTCTTGAGCTCAAGCAGTCCTCCTCCTTGGCCTCCCAGACTGCTAAGATTACAGGCATGAGCCACTATGCTTGGCCTTAAAATTTTGCACTTTAATGCATACCTATCTATAGTTTTGATATAAAATCCTGTCAGTTTACCATTGTAAGCTATTTTATCTTACTGCCTTACCTAGCCTACCACCATATACTGAGCACTTCATTGTCCAAGGTATTGTGAAACCTTTGGGGTTAAAAAATCAGTTTGCTAAGCCCTAATTCTTCATAGAAGAGCCTGAAATTGGAATTTTTACATAAGCATTCCAAGTGATTTTGCATTCACAAGTCTGTGAACCATGGCTGTGATGAAAGTATGTGTATCCTGGCTTACCCAAAGACATACACAAAACTCAGATTCATATGCTGTATTTATACAAGAAAAATAAAAAAGGAGACCAAGGGAGTTGACACTTTTTCTGAGATTTTAGAAATTACCAAACAAGAGCAAAATCTCCTATTCCTGTAGAGTTGGGAGAACAGGAAGGAAAAAAATGGCACCAACAGATGGGATGTCAATTAGTGAAGGATGAGGCCAATCGTCACCCTTTCAAAAATACATTTTCTTCTTGGCTGTAAATTGTGCAATGTACTGGGATATGGGTTCTCTCTCTCTCTCTAAAATTAAATCATAGCTGTGTACATTAATGCAATCATGGGGTATAATGTGCTGGTTTTATATAAAATTTGAAATATTTTCATCAATTTTTTCTTTTTTCTTGAGACAATGTGTCACTTACTTTCCCTGGGGTTAAGTGCAATGGCAAGTAAGCAACATAGCTCACAGCAACCTCAAAATCTTGGGCTCAAGAGACCTTCTTGCCTCAGCCTCCCAAGTAGCTGGACCAACAGGCACCTGCCACAACACCCAGCTCTATTTTTTAGAAGTAGGGTCTTACTCCTGCTCAGACTAGTCTTGAACTCCTGAGCTGAGGCAATCCACCTGCCTCAGGCGCCCAGAGTGCTAGGATTACAAGCGTAAGCCGCCACACCCAGCCTTTTAATTCTTAATAGAACCAAGTAATGTTCTTCTAAAATATGAAACAGGGACAAGAGGAAATGTGAGTTCTTTTACCACCTATTCCCACTACCTCCCCCATCAGAGGCCAACATCTTGGCAACAAGCAATGACCTATATTGTTCTTCACCCACCTCCACTGGCCCAGCAGCAGATGGCTGTGACCCCAGGGGCATGCTGACCCCTCCCCTCTTGAATTCGAATACCACTGTTCTGATACAGAGGCTACCTGAAGATCATTTTCAGGAAGTCCACAGAAAAGCCACTTTTGAAACTGAAGTATCTAGAAGACATGAAGTGATTCTACATCTTCGTTCACTTGTTTCCACATTTTCTTTCTCACATACACACATAATTCTGTCTTCTCCGAATGGCCTTGGAAACTATGCCCCCAAGATGACAGCGTTGATCATGCTGACACCTCTCCTTAAATCATTCCATGGAACATGTACCCGTGGACATCTAAACCACTACTCATTTGTTCAGCCAAAGTTGCCATCCTGGAGACTGGCACAAAGCCCTGAGTTCTCCCTGAAATTCCTGAACTCAGAAGCATCATGCAGGCAATAACCCATATTTATCTTCAGGTCTTCCAAAGATGAATGCAAACAGATTGGTGGCAGAATTGAGATTTTCAAGGTCACTGGGTTCCCTAGTTAAGAAAAGGTAGGTGATAAAGTTTGGGCTCCTCTTCTAGGATAGATGAAAAGAGCTGACAGGTTTTTATAAGATTTATGTCACAATCTAAAAATGATTCATTCTGCAAGGCATGAAATAGTTCTTGCTTTATAAAAATAGTACCACAGTTTTTCAAAAAAAATGTACTTCTACCAAAGGAACCATGTTCCAACACTGCTTTTTCTTTTCTTTTTTTTTTTTTTAAAAGGTGTTCTGCTTAAGCAGAACAAGATACACCACCCCCCATCCATCCCTTTCTTCCCTGTTCCCCTCCCGACTCAAGTCATTCTTGGCAGTGTTCTGGGTGGTAAGGATGCTAGGCCCACTGAAGGAGATGTGGAGGTGGGGCTTGCATGGTTAAGTGTGCCAGAACTAAAGAGCAAAGGGTCAGCTGTTTTCATCAAGGATCTCTGGATGTTCCTTCCAGAAGGCATCCCCAATGATATCACAGTGCAAGGGCACTGGCTTAGTCCTGGTCCGGGTCACTGCCATTTTTTTTCCTTCCATTTCTGCTGGTAGCTTAACTTCTTTTGTCATGACTTCATCCACCTACAGGCAAAAAGTAGTGATAATTGTTAATTCAAGAGTATAACTGGGAGAAGCAAAGATGTGGAGGAAATTCACTTTTTTACTTTATGCATTTCTGGCTGCCAGTTTATGTATACACGGATATGTATATCAATATGCATGAGGTTCTTTATAATTAAAAATAGTTTTTAAAAGGTTATGTTACAATGATTCTAAAAAGAAATTTTAAGAACAAAGAAGGGATTTGACGTTCCTCATTAGTAGTGACTATGGAATTAAAGATATTTCTCATCTCCCACTTGAATTAAGAAGTATCTAAGTTTATGCTAAAAAACAAATGTGTTTTGAAAATACCAAAGAAGGTAAAATTGCCAGTAGAATGACAAGCTCTCAAAGGTACCCATTAGTACTTGAAAAGATTCATTTTGAGAAAAAAAAAAAATACTACTTTACACAGAAGGAAATAAATGTAGAAAATTTTTTATGTTCAAGAGCTGGGAGAGAGAAAATCTGGGTAGAATTAAGGATTTAGGTAAATGAACAGACTTATTACAGGATATTATGATTAAGTATGAATGTCTGGGGAACTTCATGAAATTTCTGAAAGTTACAGATACCATATACAACATCTCTTAAGTGCCTTATATTATAGTTGTCATGAGATGGATGGACCATTTAATGCTATTTATCTAATGTGGGAGGAATTATTTTTTAAATGTTTTGTGAATGCAAAAGTCCCCTATCTGCACAATATATATATACACACACGTCTTTAAAAGGGTTTTATTTGATACAGAGAGAGCTTATGACACGGAAAAATAAGTGTACTAATTCTGTATTCTGTAATTCTACTTACATATGGTAGATGCTAGACCACTACTGACTGACAAAATAAGCATCCAAAATAAGAATCGACAGCATCTCCTTCTGGAAAGGATCTTAGGTCTGTGTTAGCACATAGCAGGCAGTCAGGACAATGTGTGGGATAGGCCTAGGCTCTCTTTTTATCTGACCTCCTTTTTGTTTTGAACATAGCAATATTACCTTCTGCCATATTAACACAGTTCCTTTCCTATACATTGGAGGCTCATTATTGTAGTTGATGTTGAATTCAGAAAACAAAATCTCATTCTTTTTCGCTGCAAGAGTTCCCTAAGGAAATAAAAAGAGATATAAAAAGCTTTGAATATCTTCTTTCTCCTATAACATTACCATCCAACTGCTATCTAAACTTCCACAAACAAATCAAGAAGTAGGAGGATTTTATCAAACATATTATAGTCACTAATGAATTGTCATTTTATGAAAAATTCAAATCTTATTTAGATGTCCATATTTATAAAATTCTCTTCTGTAGCAAATACTGGCTTCACAAATCAAGATTATGGAGGGGTGGGAAGAATACCTCTCACGTACAAGGTATTTGATGTTTCTTTTCTTTTGTGATCATAACTCTCTCCATTTAGACATGAGAAAACTGAAGCTTAGGAAGATTATATAGAGGCCAAGCCAGGTGGCTCATGCCTATAATCTCAGCACTCCCATCGGCCAAGGTGGGTGAATTGCCTGAGCTCAAGAATTCCAGACCAGCCTGACCAAGAGCGAGACCTAGCTCTAAAAAAATAGCAGGTGGGTGGGCGCCTATAGTCCCAGCTACTTGGGAGGCTGAGGCAAGAGAATCACTTGAGCTCAAGAGTTTGATGTTGCTGTGAGCTATGACACCACAGCACTCAACCCCAGGGTGACTGAGTGGAACTGTCTCAAAAAAAGAAGAAAAAAGAAAGATTCTACAAATTGCTCCAGGTTGAAGGTTGTCCTTATTCTCCTAAGAATCAAAATCTAAACTTGGCTCTCCCAAACCTGGATATACCCATGGGTATTTCTATTATTGCTATAAATATCATTACTATTATCAAAGATAGCAACCATTTAGTGAGGAATTACAATGTATCAGGCACTATATTAGGAACTATTACAGCATATTACCTCATTTCAGTTAGTAATCCTATAAGTAATACTTTTTTATTACTATTATATAATAAAACCAGTATTTATTAAGCACTTACAACATACTTCATACTATTTTAGGAGTTTTAGATGGCATCTTGACATTGAATTCTCACCATAAACCTATGAGGTAGGATCTACCATTTTCTACATTTCACCGCAAAAGAACTGAGGCAGAGTGGATAAAATTAAACAGAAACATGATTATATGTCTATTTGACCTCCAAGCACGGACTCTTACCACACATAAACCCAAGAAACTATAGATATCCAATAGGGAATGGCAATGAAGCCAGAGGTCTGGTAGGACTCACAAGAAAACAAGAGCATGTCCTCTGTTTACACAAGGCAGCCGGTACACAGCCACTGTCATTAATCCCAGTTTCTAACTGAGGACATAGTGGCTCAGGGAGTAGTAGTAACTTCTCCAGGCTTACAGAGCAAAGAAGAGCAGAGCTGCTACTACTATGATTTTTATATCCTTTCAAAATAAAGCTGTAAAGGGGAGTTAAAAAAGAATGTAAAGGGAACATTTAAAAAATGTTTGGAGAAAGCCCACATCAAACTGTCCCCAGTTAAGTATTAATGTATTTATACCTGTAATCTCTCTTGAGCTTGTATTGGTGTTAGTCCAGATTGTTGTATAAGTGCCCAAAAAACTGTATTATAAAGATTATTGATGTGACCTGTGGGGAGAACAAAATAATAATGATGTAGAACCTTTATTCAGTATTCATACTTAGAGCCCTGACCCTCTCCTCTTAAAGTAAAGGCATCTCAGAAACATTTAGTGACTGCCCAAAGTCTTACACAGGGAACATGAGGAAAAGAGATAGGCAGAAAAAAACTTACTTTCTTACAACAGTTTTATTTGGTCATTTCAGTTATGCTTTACATAAATCTGTTGATTTGTACACTAGTAGTAAAAATACTTTCAAAATTATTTTATTTATATTATTCCCATCTCTTTTCCAGTTCTTCTGGCAAAATCAAAATATATCAAATGAATAAAAGTCTCTCAAAAATCATCACAGTCGCATAAGGTAGGGGTCACAACTCAAACACTCACTGAACATAAAGCAGCAGGTGGCCCCAGGGAGCATAGGGCGGGGCAAGGGTTGCGGCTCGCTGGCTTGTGCAAGTGTGAATCTTTGTGTGTAAAGGCAGCTACCATCGCAAGGGCTCTGTCCAATACTAAGTGGAAATTAGATCCAATATTAGCACATCTTTTTAAAAAAAACTTGGATATAGGGATTTTTTTACATAAACTCTCCCAATTTTTCAAATTGTTTTTAACCAACTGAGCTACCATCGCAAGGGCTCTGTCCAATACTAAGTGGAAATTAGATCCAATATTAGCACATCTTTTTTAAAAAAACTTGGATATAGGGATTTTTTTTACATAAACTCTCCCAATTTTTCAAATTATTTTTAACCAACTGAAAAAAGTTTACTGCATTCCATACAAAATACATGTAAGCCAAACCTATATCAGATCAACAGCCTTAAGGTATAGAACTGGCAGTTTAACTACATCTGTTTATTTGGTGTCACTTACAATCTGCTTGTCGCCAGCTGAGATAGTCCCTTAAGATCTGGTTGCTGGGATACACCACAACTCTTCCATCAAAGCCTGGGGGATATAGAAGGTGCTGGTCCTTAAAGTAATCCCGCCAATAAAACACATAGCTGGAGGCGAACTGGGATGCCACGTGAGTCATGAACTTACTTGCAAATGTAAGGCATATTGGGTGTAACAAGAAAAGAGAAAATACATGGTATTAATTCAACACCATGATAAGGCCTGTGGGTGCAATAGAGAGATTACACAAACTGTTCAGCAAACCTAGAGATAAAATGCATTTGGCTAAGAAACATTTTTTATATTTCAGTTATGTATTTTGAATGCAGCCTGCCTTGCCTTCCAGTCCTATTAATTTACCAGTACCAAATTTTTCTCTGTAGATATGTTGTAAATATATGTTTCAAGAGCTTTGCTTTGTTTTTAGTCTTACAAGAAGACTTAAAAACATAGCAAGTCATTACATGACTTGTTTCTTGTAAAGAGTTTTAAAATACTGCCAAACCAAATATCAGATTTATCTATTTTATTTTTTGAGACCATGTCACACTCTGTTGCCCCAGGCTAGCATGCTGTGGCATCATAGCTCACAGCAACTCAAACTCCTGGACTCAAGCTGGGACTACAGTTGTGTGCCACCACACCAGCTAATTTTTCTATTTTAAGTAGAGATGAGGTCTCACTCTTCCTCAAGCTGGTCTCGAACTCCTGAAACCAAGCAATCCACCTGCCTTTGCTTCCCACTGTGCCTAGTCTAGATTTGTCTATTTTATACTGAGATCCTCCTTATTTAAAAGTTGAAATAATACTGCAATGCATGCAGAGACTGTCACTGGCTAAAGCCAACCTATGAATCATTAATATTACATTCTTACAGTCTCTTTCTTGTTTCAATGTTCAATGCTAGGTCAGTCTAGAAACTTAGTTGATGGGGCATGAAGGGGAAAGAATTAGATAAAGGGGTATATTGAATGGTGAGATGCCAGATGGAACACAACAGTCTAAACAGGAAATATACATACACTCAGCAGCTGGTAACACTGCCAACATCATCTATAGTCTATAAATTGGCTATTAAGATAAACAGAAAACCAGATCCTGGCAGGAAATATTCTAAAGAAAGGACCTAGATCATGGAATTACCTGGCTCTTCTTTTAAACCAATTGCTTTTCCGCTTGAACACAAAGCTGTACTCATCACTCTGTCCATATGCAATCACAATATCCTCTAGTTCTTCCATTACGGTCTGGGCACATTTGGTCATCAGATGGAGAGCACGGCTGTCATTAGGTTTTGCAAAGTGGTGCTTCTCAGCAAACCTTTATAGAGGCAGGAGAAGAGGGAAGAAGGTATGGATGAAAGAGTGCTTATTACTAAAAATACAGACCACAGAGACTTCAAAGATGCTACTATACCAGCACTGTAAACCCAAACCCTCCACTAGCGACAACCTATTTCCTTAAGAATTCCAGTTTTTGCCCTGACCAACTGAAAAAAAGGGACATAACTGCTAAGCTTCCATTTCCTTTTCTGTGAAATGGGGATAAAGAGTATTTACCTCATCGGGTTGTCCTGAAGGTTTGGGGGAAAATAACAAATGTAACTACTATTAATTAAGCTTATGCATCTCAGTAGGTGCTCAGTAAATGTTACAATGATCCTTATTAACACAGTCCTTTTTAAAAATTAAATTCCCATCTTTTAAAAATTAATGCATACTATGTACACAGTTTCAGAATAAATTCCTTTTTTCCTGTTAACATTTTTCTCCTTTTTTCTCTTTCTTGAATCCAGTACATGTGGCCTATGGCTGATAATTAAAAATGGATATTTAACAAGGGCTGTGAGCAGGGAGCATACAAAGATAGCTAACAGAATAGCTGGGCAAATGATTGAAGAGCTTAAGTACTACGCCGGAAAGTAACTTTTTTCCATCAGGTCCTTTCTAACCGGTCTCTACTCACTTAATACGGGAACTACAAGCCGGCTCCTCAGTAGAGGATTCCCCCCAACCCAATCAACTATCCTGACGTTGGCAGCCAACACATGGGTCGATGCTCAGTAACGCACTCATTGGCTGCCGCGTTACCCGGTGAGCGTGAGTAGAGGTGGGATTGCGACAGCAGGTGCTGGAGTCCCCGGAAGCGCGGGCGCACCTCGCGGCCTGAGCCGAGCTTGCTCACCGATGGAAATTCCTGCCGTCCAGCCGCACTACCACCCAGCAGTGGGCCAAGCAGGTGTCGTCAGCTTCAAAGTCCCTAACGTACTCGAATTTGCTTTTTGCCATGGTCGCCCCCAGCCTTAGGCACCGTCTTAGAGTGACGGAAACTGCAGCCAAGCAATCGCGAACCTCAACGTTGCAGGAAGCCCACATGCCCCCACCTCCTCCCTCGGAAGAGAAGCGACGGCGACCCCGCCCCGGAAGTGTCTCTTTCCCTTAGTGTCCGCTCTAGCCGTAGGGAGGACTGCTTCCCTCTCGCCTCTCCTTGGAGTTAGTCCACGTGGGGACGGTAAGGTTGTTGGCCTTTTTTGCTTTGCTCTTTCCGTCTGGCAACAAATTACTGTCATTGAAGTTTTAAAAAATTCTTTCTGACGAAGTTGGAAAGTGTAGCTGTAACCTTTTCCCTTTTCAAGTAGCATTTATTATTAATAATTCGTTGCGGAAAATGTGGGATATACTGAAGAAATCATTAAGAAAAGTGAAACTTTATATCGCTTCTCTTCTCCGTCAAAGGACTGTGGATGGTTTCTTCCAGTTTCTTTTGTCTTTGTGTATGTACATTTACACAAGGAACACACAAAATCGTAATTATTCACCTGTACAATTGTTATATTTTTACCACTCAGCTTGATAATTTCCCAGTGTCACTGATTATTCCACAGTGTGATCATTAAAATAAAAATGGACTCTTGATATTCTAACCATGGGTGTAATAAATTAACTTATTCATCTTTTTTCCCACTAAATAGTCAAAGACCCAGTGTTTGATTTCTTGTTGCTGGTGGACGATAGTAATAATAAACTCCTGGTAAATATTTGTGTGCTGTTTTGTGATTTATAAAGCTTTTTAAAATTAATTACCAACTGCATTGTTTTTTTTAATCCTCGAGAATAATACTCACATAATATAAAAGGGTATGTAGTGAAAAATCTCTCATTGACTTCTAACTTCACATGCCTTAGGTAACTGTTGTTATCAATTTCTTGTACACACACGTCCACCCAGGATTCATGATCTGCACCTAAATGTGTGTATGTCTTCAGATGGAAGATAACTTAAGATGGAAGCATGGGGGAAATTGGCATCTCCTCTTGACAAATGAGAAATTTGAGACTCAAAAAGGAAAAGCAATTTATATAAGGTCATATAGTGGCAGAGCCAGGACATAAATCCATGACCTTCTTATCTTTCCTTTCTTCCTTTTGCTTGGAAGTCAGTTTTCTATAAGTTATCATTCATTCCTCACCTTTTACTTCCACAACCTCCTCTCTTCAAGCTAACCAGGAGGCAATCAAATCCTACCCACTCTAGGAACCCTACATTTTTAAGGTGAATTTTAAAAATTACTTAATATGAATTCATGATTTCTAAAATCCTTTCCGACCTGTGTTGCCCATTGGATGAAGATGAAATGAAACCCCAGAAACAATAAACACCTGTCCAACTTTTAATTTCTAAATACACAGTAATGTTCCACATTAAAAGAAATTCCTTGGAGAAAATGAGTGACTCCATTTCGTGGCGTGCAAATATAAGGTGAGCCCGGAACATCAGAGTGTACCATAAAGGAAGGAAATACTCACACTAATCCAATGTATGTTAAAAAGATGAGCAACTTGAAGGAATGTCTCCTGGCCAAATTTGAGATAATTTGAGCATTCAAAGGAGTAGGGCGCCAGCCCCATATGCTGGAGGTGGTGGGTTGAAACCCAGCCCTGGGAAAGAAAAAAAAAAAAAAAAAAAAAAAAAATATATATATATATATATATATATATCAGAATATATCATGCAAGTAAAAATCCACAAGTCCATAATGATGCTTGAAAACTGGGTGGGGGGAGGGACTCATTTGCTACCATTGGAGATGATAGTTACACTAAATTCTTATTCAGAAAACTGGTTATTCAAGGGAAAGAATTAGGCATTTACCTCGCCTTTTTATGTGGAACTATAGTTCATCCCCAGCTGACGAGGGACAGCTCTTTACAAAAGAATGTTGGCTAGTTTTAAATGCAGAATGATAAACATAGAAGGTCAGCCTTTTGTAAACATCAGTGAAATAATCAAGAAAAGATCACTCATGGAGGCTAAAACAAATACTCATTAGACTCATGGGCAATAGGATGTTCCCAAAATGTCATAATATTGTCCCACAAATAACTTGCTAATTATAAAGAAAAAAAACATACAGTTACAAAGGTGAGTTCTGTCACTACCTGGTCATCAAATTCAGTACAACAAATAGTGACTTGACCTAAATCTATAGGAACTCCCATGTAATGAAGTATGACAAACACAACATCATGGGTTGAAATTGATCTGTTAAATTAATGAGTTACAACCTTCCTCCCACATTATAATAAACTGAGAGTATTTTAAAATTCTCAACCCCTGGGCTGAACCCAAGCCAATTAAATCAGAACCTCTGCATATGGAATCCAGGTATTAATGTGTTTTTAAGCTCCCAAGTGACATCCATGTGCAACCAAGATTAAGAAGAATTGACTTAAAAGGAAATGTTAACACATACCAAAAGAAGGCCAGGAGCAGTGGCTCATGCCTGTAATCCCAACCCTCTTGAAGGCTGAGGTGGGTGGATGGCTTGAGCTCAGAAGTTCAAGACCAGCCTGAGCAAAAGTAAGACCTGGTTTCTAAAAATAGAAAAACTAGCTGTGGCAGGAGCCTGTAACCCAGCTACTCAGGAGGCTGAGGCAAGAAGATCACTTGAGCCCAAGAGTTTGAGGTTACTGTGAGTCATAACACCATAGCACTCTACTGGGGGCAAAAAAGTCTCAAAAAAAAAAATTATATATATATATATATATATATATATATCAAAAGAAAATAATCAGACATTCAGAATATGGGGAATTGTATGAAATTAATAACTTGGCTTCTTCAAAAAGTAAATTTTATGAAAAAGGAAGACAAGGAGGGAAGGGAGGGAGGGATGGAGATAAGAAAATATAGGCGGGGACTGTTGCAGAACAAGAGATTTAAGAGACATAACTACCAAATGCAATTTGAAAATGGTGTAAAAGTCATTAAAAAAAGCTCTAAATTAACTAGGAAATCAGCAATTACAAGCAGCCCTAGTAGCTTATAAAGCAAATACTCTGGGTGGTTGTTTTAATCCCTGTATCTTCTCATTCCAAACCCCAGGAAATGAGTGAAAAGCATTTGGGCTGTGTGGTATGCCTCTTACTGCTCACATTACCTTTGCTCAAGCAATGTGGCCCAATGCACAGCTGATTGGGAAGGGCAATATCCACCCACAGGGGAGGAGAACGTGAATAATTTTGAACCATAACACGATCTACTGCAAGTGTTTGTTTGTTGATAGGGAATAATAACTCATTTCACCATGATAATTGCCAATATAGTTATGTAGAAGAATCATTTCAGTTTTAGGAGATACATGAAGAAATATTTAGGAATGAGATGGTAATAGCAAAAAAAAAAAAAAAAAAAAAAAAAATATAGAAAAAACATGATTGAATCTAGTGGTAGTTTAAAAGTATTTATTATATTATTTTTTCAACTTTTCTACATGTTATGGGTTGAATTGTATTTCCCCTAAAAAACATTAAAGTCCTGGCTCGGCGCCTGTGGCTTAAGCGGCTAAGGCGCCAGCCATAAACACCTCAGCTGGAGGGTTCGAATCCAGCCCGGGCCTGCCAAACAACGACGGCTGCAACCAAAAAATAGCCGGGTGTTGTGGCAGGTGCCTGTACTCCCAGCTACTTGGGAAGCAGAGGCAAGAGAATCGCTTGAGCCCAGAACCTGGAGGTTGCTGTGAGCTGTGATGCCACATCACTCTACCAAGGGTGATAGCTTGAGGCTCTGTCTCAAAAAAATAAATTAATTAATTAAACAAAAAACAACATTAAAGTCCTAAGCCATGGTACATGTGGCTGTAACTTCATTTCTAAGTAGGGTCATTAAACAAGTCTGTGATCCGACATGACAGAGACACACAGAGAGGATGCCACACAAGAATGAAGCTGAGATTGGAGTGATATAGTACAGTAAGGCCAGAGATTATTTTCCATCCCCAGAAGCTAGGAAAGAGGCATGGAAATAGGTGCCATTATTATTCCCACTTTGCAGATACGGTGATTGAGTGAAGAGAGGTTAAGTGACTTGCGCAAGGTCACAGAGCCAGCAGGTGGAGCAAGAATTCTAATCCAGGCATTGGAACTACAGAGCTTGTCCTCTCCACCTTCACTCAGTACCATCTCCTTTTCGCTCTATATTCACCAACTCTATAGTAGTTTCTGTCTGTGCTAATTACTTGGCACCTCCTGAACTAAAAGGTACATGGCCATCCAATTCCTTAATTTCCAAACATAGTTTATTGATATACAGCCATTATAAATGTCATCATATCCATGTACTACCTTATTTTATGTATATTATTCTTTATGTTAACTCTTCTCTCTTTTTATTGAAAATAAATATACACAGGAGGACCTCTGTAAGTTGACTACCTAAGGGATTGTAACAAACTGATCAACATATGGAGGTGGTCAACATAAGAAATTAGGCCTACGGTACTGATCCTGTACTGATACGTACATGTGGTGTTTGTCCAGCCTGTGAAAATTAGGTCAACTTAAGGAGGTGATCAATGGAGGGGGTGGTCAACTATGGAGGTTCTACTCTATATAGAAAAAATATATAGTATCTCAATTATCTGACTGTACCAGTTTATTCACTGCAGTTTTGAATAGACATTTGGGTTATTTCTGGTTTGGGATTTGGGTGATTATGAGTAATGCTGCTATGAAAAATTTTGTACATGTAAGTATACATTTGCCTGAGTTTATGTTGAGTGTATACCTGACAGGAATTTTTAGGTCATGGAGAATGCATCTGTTCACTTTTTTAAAAATCTACAAATCAGAGTCTTTTTTTCAAGTTTCAGATTACTAGGGGGATACATTTATTCATTGTGCACTTTTAATAGTTCCACATTTTTTTCCAAAGTGTTTTATGCTAATCTGCATTCCCAGAAATAGTATATGAATGTTTCTGTTGCTTCCTATCCTCATTAACAATGATATTATTAGCATTTTAAAAAAATTGTGCTGCATCATTCTGGCCTGTGCTTAGTAGATCTTTTGTGGTATACGTTTTCATAAGGAGGAATAATACTGAACATCATTTTTATTCTTTTTGTTCACTTAGATATCCTTTGTTGTGAAGAACTTGTTCAAGTCTCTTGTCCATTTTTTCTTTTTTCTTTTTCTTTTCTTTCTTTCTTTTTTTTTTTTTTCACGAGGCAGTCTTACTTTGTCACCCTCGGTAGAGTGCCATAGCTTGCAGCAACCTCAAACGCTTGGGCTCAAGCTATTTTCTTGCTTCAGCTTTCCAAATAGCTGGGACTACAAGCATCTGCCATAACACCTAGCTAGTTTTTCCACTTTTAGAGACTGGGTCTTGCTCTTGCTCAGACTGGTCTCCACCTCCTGAGCTCAGGCAATCCTCCCACCTCGGCCTCCCAGAGTGCTAAGATTACAGGCATGATAACGCCTGGCCTCCATTTTTTCAACTCTTTTTTTTGTTTGTTTTAATACTTAAGTGAATTTACTGGAAAGGGAAACTTTATGCCATTATGATAAATGGAAAATTAGTATCACATGTCAAAAATAGAGGGTGCCTATTAAATAAAATTCTAGTTTCATGCTTGTTCTTTGTAATAGGACAGGGTTTTTTTGTTTGTTTGTTTGTTTTTGGCCAGGGCTGAGTTTGAACCCACCACCTCCAGTACATGGGGCCAGTGCCCTACTCCTTTGAGCCACAGGTGCCACCCAGAAAAGTTTTTGTTTTCTTTTTCAATTCCCCTACAGAAAAAGGAAGCATTTAAGATTACCAGCATGCTCAAAGTCAAGTTAGAAGTCAGTGGCAGAATAAGATCTGGCCCAGAATTCCCTCCCACTTTCAGTGACTTATGAAAATAATGGAGAGGAGGCGCAGATCAAATCCAAAACAGAACTGTGCTAAGCTGTCTTCTAGGTTTAGTAATGAATATCAAGGACTATTTGTCAAGCATGCAGGCTGTGCCCAGCACTGCACCAGTCACATTACATAATCTATTTTGTTTATTCTGCACACTGCCCTCTGAGTTTGGGGCCTCCAGCTCTGGTGTGTGGCTTCCATCTCTGATGGCAGGAGCTCCAGCCATTGTGTCTATATTCCAGGTGGAGGAAGGAAAAGGGGAGAGCAAAAGATCAGACCTGCCAGATGAATCATCTTGCTTCCTGGGGTTTTTACCAACTCTGTACAAAATCTGCTTCCATATTTTTGGTCTTTCTTATCTGCAAAGTAGGCTGGACAAAGTGCTTTTTTTTTTTTTTTAATTGAAAAGTTGACAAATTCCAACAATACAGGCTTTTTATTTTTTAAGAAAGAAAAATGGGAGAATGACATTGGATGGGCAATTGGAAGTTTCTGCCATAGAAGCCAACAGGGGTTATAAAGGAGCAGTGTAACAGGCCCTGTTACCCTAAATCATCATCCTAACGCTCTAAGCCTGCCCTCTTTCCCACCCCACCGTGCCCCTCTGGCCCACATAGTCTATAAAAGCAGAAGATAGGGAGAGAAAGGCAGGGATAGAAAGATTAGCTGACACTTGCTGGTGAGATATTACTCCTTTCCTTCTTCACACTTCCCTTCACTGCCACCTGCTGTGGCCCCAGTATAAAGTCAAGTATTGGTGAGTGGGGCTGGGGTAGGGCAGAGGGAGGGCTGCTTCTTCATGTCCCACAGATTCTGGAAAGCTAGGAACCTCCAGAGTTTTCTTGGAACTTCCATTGTAGAAAAGTAATGAGAGTTACTGGGAGGTCCTAATCCTGATAGATGTTGTACCCACCCCACCCCCAAGTTTGGGAAAGCATATGAATCACTGTGACAGCTCCAGTCTTTCTGGGGCAGGCCAGGCCAATAGATGAGAAGGAACCATAATGTGGTGTGCCTGAGGGAAGGATGGTAGATACTTGAGTCTCTCTCAGCCTTTGGGGCCTGAAAAAGGTCACCATAGGCATCTCAGAAAGACTTGAGAGGTAAGAGGGAGAGGCAGGAGCTGGGAGTCGTGTAAAAGGTCCGTGAGCAAGTTGAGTCACCCCTCGTGGAGACTGTAGAGACAGAGCTGGTAGGGCCAAAGTGAGTTAAGAACACTCCTGTCCAAAGGATCCTTGTAACAGCAGAGGGTCAAGGTGGTGCTAAAGATGGCTCGGGACAACCATGAACCATACCAAAGCAGCAAGAGGGAACACTCCCCAGCACTGGGCCAAGGGGTCATTCACATAAGGAGGCCTCTGCATCCCCTGCATTCCAGCCCAGCCCTCAACAGGAATTACACCTTGACAAGAGGGTGGTGGTGCAGAGAGTTTTGGAATCGGACCACCATCTCCAGCCCTGGGGCTCCCCATCTGAGCCCCTTTAGTAATAGGTCTGGCCTATGCTGGGGAAAGACTGGGGAAAGGGAGAAAGAAATGAGTTTACATAGGATTGAGATCACATTGGACTGCAGAAACTGAGCTTTAGATTATCAAAGTGACCAGAAGATTATGGGATCTGCCCAAAATGTTGGTTAAAGGGGTGAACCAGAGTGATTTGATGGGGGCACATTTGAATGCACTGATAGGAAAAATATGATATATTATTGAATTATGATGAATCAAGAAACTAAAAATACAGTAAAAATACAGATAACTGCCATTTATGGAGCACTTGCAATTTGTTATGCGCCATGGCATAAACCCTTCAGAGGGCACCTGTGAAATAATCCAATTTACAAATGAAGAAACAAACAGAAGCTTATAGAGATTGAAAGTCTACACTTTTAGCCACAACAACACTCTTCTGGTTCATAGAATAATTAGCATGTATGATGTCCCTAGTGCTGTGCTATGCATTCAAGACGTCGTACATGGATTCATCTTCTCAGCCACCTTGTTGAGAGGCATTGTTCTCTTTATTTATCAGAAACCTACATGAGATGGAACAATTTGCTGAGATACTATGTACAGACAAACAGGGGAGCTGGAAGACTCAAACAGGTCACTGTCTTGAGAGATGAATTCAACCTAGATCCTACCTAGATGGTGACAGATGAGGAGGTTAAGACAACTATACTGCAAGGGAAAACATGGTGGGTGTCAGAGCGGACCCACCAAGGGAGCACCACGAGAATTCCTAGGAAGAATGCCAGTGAAGGAGATAAGTAAGCTCTGAGGTTTCTTGAAACTCAATTTGTAAAATTTTGTACATAGTGCTATGGAAAACAGTATAGTGGATCCTCAAAAAATGACAAACAGAATTATTTTTATGATCCTGCAATTCCACTTCTGGGTATATACGCAGTAAAGACATACCCACATGTGTAGTATCATTATGCACAATAACTAGAACAAGGAAGCAGCCCGAGTGTCTATCAATGGATGAATGGATAAACAAAATATGGTATGTACATACAAAGGAATATTATTCAGCCTTAAAAAGGAAGGAGACTCTGACACATGCTACAACATGAATGAACCTTGAGGACATTATGCTAAGCAAATGTGCCAATCACACAAAGGTAAATACCATATGATTGATTGCATTAACGTGAGGTGCCAGGAAGAAAAGAATGGGGATTTGTTTCATAAGGATGGATTTTTAGTTTTATAAGATGAAAAGAGTTCTGGAGATTAGTTCACAATGATGAGAATATACTTAACATTGCTGACTTGTATGCTTGAAAATGGTTACGATAGGAAATGTTATATGTACTTTACCACAATTAAAAATAAATAAAAATTCTGCATATAACAGGTATTTATGATCTAACTGGATACAGACTTCTATTTTTGTTTTATTTCTATCACTTGTTGGGTGGCACCTGTGGCTCAGTGCATAGGGCGCTGGCCCCATATACCAAGAGTGGCCGGTTTGAACCCGGCCCCGGCCAAACTGCAAAACAAAAAAATAGCCGAGCGTTGTGGTGGGCACCTGTAGTCCTAGCTACTCGGGAGGCTGAGGCAAGAGAATCGCCTAAGCCCAAGAATTGGAGGTTGCTGTGAGCTTTGAAGCCACAGCACTCTACCGAGAGTGATAAAGTGAGACTCTGTCTCTAAAAAAAAAAAAGAAAGAAAATCACTTGTTCACTGCTGATGGAAAGAAAAATAATTGCCTTTGATATGGAAGTCATATTTCAGTTTGTCTTCCCTGATGCTGACTCATTTCATTTGTGCTAAGAGCTGCATTATGTAAATGAAATTTAGGGTAGAGAGTGAGGAGAGGGAATAATTTGTCTCTAAAATCTCCTTTCCCCTCTGAACCACTTCAATCTAATTTCTGGCTTAGAATAATGTATATGCTTCCAGGAATGACTGCTTAGTTCTGTCATGGTTTAGAGTCAGATAGAATCATTAGGGCACATCAGGATATAAAAGGGTATGAATTTTAGAACTACTATTCTAGAATAAATTTATGGTTACAGGGTCTTGAAATTACTATGTTTGCTCTGCATTTTTGAGATACTGCTTATATAAGTCAGAGTGAATGGATTTTATTTCTTTTGTTCTTTCTTTCTTTCTTTCTTTCTTTTTTTTTTTTTTTTGAAACAGAGTCTCACTTTGTTGCCTCTGGTAGAGTGTCATGATTTCACAGTTCTCAGTAACCTCAAACTCTTGGGTTCAAGCGATTCTCTTGCCTCAGCCTCCTTAGTAGTTGGAACTACAGGCCACAACACCTAGCTATTTTCTGAGACAGGGTCTTGCTCTTGTTCAGGGTGGTCTAGAACTCCTGAGCTCAAGCAATCCACCCGCCTCAGCCTCACAGAGTTCTAGGATTACAGGCATGAAGCACTGTGCCTGGCCCTGAATGGATTTTATTTCTAAATAGACATTGATTGAACAGGCACATTCAGTCAACTATCCATTCTTTCTCTATTTAGCAGAGGTTTTAGAAGTCAATGAGGAAGTGGTTGATGGAGGGCTTGGAGAAAGACATTAGGAGAACAGAAAGGGGAATTTAGATGTATGTTTCCTAGTCCCCTCTACCTTGTTCCATTCGATCCTATGAACTTATTCACTGGGTAAGTATTTATTTCTTACTATGTACCACGTATAAGATGTTAAAACAGCAAAAAAGACAACCAGCATGCCTAAAGCATGGAGTTGGTGGTAACTTGGGGAAGAAACATTAAACGGAATTTCACAAATAACTGTTGGAAGACAGTTGTATTAAGTGTTGTGAAGCAGGTTGAAGGTTCTGCCCTAATTAGGGAGCTGGGGGATGATTCATGAAATTTTTCCTGAGGAAGCAGTATTTAAATTGAGACCTGAGAATGAGGTCAAAAGACAGCTTACCTTACAGGTTCCTGGAATCTTTGAATTTTAAAATTGAATGAATATTTTGGCAAAACATTTTGCTTGCATTAAAGTTTGGAAAAGTACTCAGAGTAATGTGAGTTCCCATGTCATGGATTAGTCAATTAATAAATATCCACTGAACGCCTTCTATGTGTGAGAGTACTGGGCTAGATGCTAATTGGGAGAATATAATAAATAATAATACTTTCCTAGTATAAGTTTCCAAACCATGTACTCATACTTTACCTCATTTTCTCCCCCTCAATGAAGTTGTAGGGAAAGTAGGATAATAACTTCCTCCATTTTATAAGAAAGGAAATAAATTTTGTTAAGTGATTTGCCCAATGTCCCACAGCTTCCAGGACTAGGATTTGAACCCAGTCCTTTCAGCACCAAGTCCAAGGTCTTCTCCACTCTACCACTTTGCCTTTCCATGCTTTTCAGGAATGAAGTAGAAAGCTGTTGTCTTTGCCAGCCCAGCATACATTTTTCTGACTTTGGGCCATAGCAACCCAACTGTCCTTTCTCCATCCTCAGGCCATGTGGTCTAGGTGGGTATAAGCCCATTTAACCTTTGCTCCATGGTGAACACATGGTCAAGATCACTGTTGCATTTTAGCAAATTATAAAACGGCTCTCTTTTCTGGCAGACACAGTTCTAGCAAAAAGGCTTGATATGGCTTTTGTTGGATTTCAGCCCCTACTTATCCTCGTTTGGAATGAACAATCTGCACACATATTTGTGGTGGTCTCACTATTGACTGAGACTTGTCCAGTCAGGTTTAGAGTTGCATATCTGACCCAAGCCAGGTCAATAAGCCACTCTGGCACTTTGCTAGAATAAGTGGAAGAGAGACTTACTGTTATGGTGGCCATGTTGTTTGAAGAGGGAACAGACTGTTCAAGATTTAAGACTACACAAAGGAAAGAAAATCTGACATGTGGAGAAAAAAAAATGTGTGATGACATTGAGCACCAGGCCTAGACCCAGCACTACTCTTAAACTCTTACAAGTTTCTGGAGAACAGGGACTTTGCTTAATATTCTTTAAAGCTAGGCCGGGCTCATGCCTATAATCCCAGCACTCTGGGAGGCCAAAGTGGGTGGATTGCCTGAGCTCATGGGTTTGAGACCAACCTGAGCCAGGGCAAGACTCTATCTCTAAAAATTGCCAGGTGTTGTGGCAGGTGCCTTTAGTCTCAGCTACTCAGAAGCTGAGGCAAGACAATAGCCCAAGAGTTTGGAGGTTACTCAGGACAACAAAGTGAGACTGTGTCTCAAAAAAAAAAAAAAAAGAAAAAGAAAAAAAAGAAAAAATTCTTTAAAGCTGTATCCCCATGCCTAGAACAATCAATAAATATTTGTTGAATGATCGAGCCAATACATTTTTTTTTTTTTTTATCTGTAACTGGTTTGTTAGAAGTCTCAATTCTTTAAAGTATAAAAAGTAACTTTATTTTTTTCCAGTAAGTGTTCTCATATGCTCTCCTTTCTTGCTGATTAGCAATTACTTTTAAGAACTTTGACCAGATCTCATAACTTCCCACTTAGAAAAATGTTCTAGTATTGGTATTCAAGAGTAGTACAAGCGTTGTGAACCCCCCAATGTATGCAACCCTCTCAATCCTATTCTCTATCAACTCATGGTAGAAAGGAGGTTGATACAGCACATCTGGTTCCTGCTTCTTTCAGCAAGCCTTTCTTTTTAGAATGTAGATGTCCTCAACTACTAGTGGCTTATTAGGGTCTCTTTGATCTTATAAATGGATCACTTCTTATCTTATATTCTCAGCTTTGAGCTTTGACATAAATTCATAACAATAGGAAAAATCCCACTGACCATGTTGTTTATAAGGTTTAAGTTAAATCAAAAGCAATTCACATTGATAGGATGACCTTCAAATAGAATAGAATGACATTTTGGATAATTTCCGGGGTGCAAAATGCCTGGAGACCCAAAAGAGATGGTGAAGAGAAAGATAGCTGTGAGAGACAAAATTAGATTTAAGGATATTAAGTACAGCTAAGGACATTTGGCCTTGATCTAGCTCATGGTGTTTTAGGAAAATTAATCTGGCTGTAATGTGAAGGGTAAATGAGGGTGACAGATAATCTATCTTGATATTTCAGATGTGAAGTGCTGACTAAAAGGAAAAACTGAATGAATGAAGAATAAAAGATGTTGATGTCCACAAAATGTTCTGAGATCCTAAATCACAAAGAGCTTCAATCCTTTTTTAGAAAAGTCAAAGTATTAAGACATCTTGAAATAATATGAAGATGTTATTGCTAAAGAAGCAGAGTCATGCTCAATAAGTATGAATTCCACCATGTAACTGGGAATTATTTATATGGCTATATATTGAATGACCCAATAATTTGAACCTGAATGGGTCACATGCTGGTAGAGAGATGGATACAGGGAGATATTTCAATTTAATTTTTTCCAGTGACTGAGCTGGTTTATTGAATAAAAGAATTTGAAATCCTTATGCCCATCCAAAAATGGAATCTGGAATGTGAACTGACTTTCTATTTAGTTTATACTGTTACTCATTGGCATGCAATGTAAATTAAACACAGAAGAAAATCCAATAAGTAATTTATGAGTTATTTGCTTAGGAATAATTATTTCCTAATATGAGTTTAACGAGATCTTTTATTTTAGCAATGGACAAAAAGGTGCATGACAAGTATTACTACTCACGCTTGATTTTTATTACTCATCCTGGCTAATTGGAAAACAGAAGTGTTTCCTTGAACACTAAAACACAGAATTTCTCTGAAAAATATTTCTGGTATAGTTTTCATCTATTACATAGCAATCTCTGAAGAAAATTAAATTGGGAAGAGAATTCAAAGGATGTCAGAGACTGAACTGCTACATCACTGATGCTGCATGCTTCTATACCATTTAAGGAAATCATTTTTGTTCATGATATATTATTTTTGAATATTGCCACTTAAAATCACATTCTTAGGCAAAATCTCAGCAAATCCAACCCCCTTATATTTCACTCATCATGGATACAATCCAAAAGCTATCCTCTTTTATAAATTACTATATTGTAGAGTACAATTCTGTAATTATAGAAACTCAGGATGACTAACTATAATATAAATCAGAACCTACGTGGAGTAACTTTATCTGTATAAACATGACCAATATAGCTGCATTCCCTACCTATATTTAGGCTTTACTTTATACATGTCTGGAGTTGAACATCATCTTTTTCATTTCCATGCTGAATTTTGGTCAGATTTATCTTCATTTTCCCAGTCAGCCAGGCTCAACAATTAGGAAGCATGGCTGCCTACTTTCTATTTTTCTTCAATAGTAATGGCTAACATACTGAGTGTTTATTAGGTGCCAAATTCTGTGTTGAGCCCTTTACATGAAATATTTAATATCCTTATAATAGTTACGTTAAGTATATGCTGTGATTATCCCCTTTTTATAACTGAGAAAACAGTCTAAACAATACTAGTTGGCACAATGCCTTCTTTTTTATTTATTTATTTTTTTATGTTTATTTTTATTTATTTATTTTTTTATTATACATAAAAATATGCACCATAGATGTGGCCCAACCCATCACCCTCCCTCCGCCTAAACCTCCCCCCTCCCTTCTCCTTCCTTGGTCCTTTCCTCATAGTCTTGTGGTATAGTTGGGTTATAGCCTTCATGTGAAAGCTATAGTTTAGCTTCATAGTAGGGTTGAGTACATTAGATACTTTTTCTTCCATTCCTGGGATACTTTGCTAAGGAGAATATGTTCCAGCTCCATCCATGTAAACATGAAAGAGGTAAAGTCTCCATCTTTCTTTAAGGCTGCATAGTATTCCATGGTGTACACGTACCACAATTTGCTAGTCCATTCGTGGG
>CAUYPK010090868.1:0-27671 GCA_963574355.1 Loris lydekkerianus
TTACAAGGGTACATGTGAAACTTAGTAAATGTAGAATATAATTGTCTTAACACAATAACTAAGAAAATGCCAGGAAGGCTATGTTAACCAGTGTGATGAAAATGTGTCAAACTGTTTATAAAACCAATGTATGGTGCCCCATGATTGCATTAATGTACACAGCTATGATTTAAAATTAATTTAAAAAAAGAAAAGATACTCTATGCATTAATAAAATTATTGCAGTGAACTAATAATTAAGTGAATAATTAATAATTATTAAGTGAATAAATGTTATAATATGTGAAAAAAAAAGTTCTCCCACCTTTTGTTTTGGTGGTGTAGAGTTCAATCACTCTCACCTGTTGCAACTTTCTTGAATAATGTCTTTTTTTCCTGTTTAATTCCATCTGTGCAAGTTTTCTTGGACTGTGTTCTTGAGAAACCTCCCCCCTCTGGCAATCAATAAGATGCAAGAGAGTTAGAAGATAACTTTCGGCAAAATACCTGAAATATTTTTTACGTTGTAAAATACAAATTAATAGTTGGCTAACATGGGAGTTACCCTGAATGGAGGTGGTGTGGCTGATGCTTATGAATTCTGTTTAGGTTAAAGAATTCCAGAATTCCAGTTGAACTACTTAAATGTTTATTATTTTTTCCTCTTGGGACCCTAAATCCCTGTGTTCCTTGTCTATTAAATAATATCCCCTGCATAAATAGAGACTAAAACCTACTTTGTCTTTATAATCTTAACATCTCTGCAATTTTGTTGTCTGTTTGATTTATTGATGTGAAGAAGGAAGCCAAAGGAAGCTTGCTTTGGAAAGCCTGAATTTTGGGGAGGCTTATGACTGAAGTATTCCAAGTGTAGGATAAGAAGAACTCTTAGTGCATTAACTCCAAATCAAAGGTCACAAACAAAATATCCAATGTACTCAGTACTACTATGAAACCAATTTATAAACACTCACACTTGCACATGAAAAATGAATCACAACTATAGCCTAGGATGAAGGAGGGAAGGGGAGGGGAAGGAGGGAAAGTAGGTGGATAGAGGGAGGGTTAGCAGGGGGACCACCCCTATGGAGCATATTGCAAGTACAAGTTGGATCTATCAGGTGTAGAACACAAATGTCTTAACACTGTAATTGGGTAAATGAAGTGAAGGCTATGTTGATCAGTAGGATGTAAGCACTCCAATTTGTACAAATAATCAACACATGGAATCCCATAATGACATAAATGTATTCATGATGTATGTACAGATGACTTAATAAAAAAATAAAAAATTAAGTAGAAAAAAATAAATAAACTTGGTTCAAATAATCATTTTGAAGCTTGCCAATAAAAGACCAAATTGGCTTACAGAAATTTCATACCACCATTTGCCTTTTTAAAGTTATTCCAAGACACCATATGACTTAGGTCCTGCAAAAAAACCTACTAACTCTAAAGCTGAAATTTATAACTAATTAGCAAACATGTAATTGAGATATTGATGTTTTTGTTCTCAATTCTGAGCGGCCATTTTTTGCCCCTGTGTTTTCTTGGTTGATCTGCTGTCATCCTCTATATCCATCTTTCACAGATGCTGCTTCTGATATTTCAGACCACCCTTGTGCTTAGTCTGTTCCAATAAACTTTTAAAATCTTTAGTGCTATTGTTGGTGGGATGGTAACTCTTTCTCTTTACCTCTCAAGTCACAGTGGGCTTGTCATGATCTGGAAACAAAATATGTAAGTGCTAGAAGGATTTTTATGCACACAGATTCCAACAGGGAAGCTCAGAAGACCCTCTGGAGTTCTAACTTGTTTTCCATTTAAAAACGGACACACATTTTGCAAATATGGAAAAGCCTACAATTTAAAGATTATCACTCACAACATTTCTGCATGTACTGCAACCCTATATGAGTACCTAGCAGCCTAAACGTTTGGAAAAGGTCTTATTTACATCCCCAGAAAAAGATGCGGTAGGAAGGCGACTTAGGTGACCACTTATAAATATTCAAAAGATTCACAAACAGGATTACAAAATATATAAAGGCATCTGGAAGATAGAATCTGATTGGACACCCTTTATACTTCAGGAAAAGTTTAGTTTGGCCAAATCAAACTAACAGAATGGCACTTAAGTCTGTGATGTTTACTCTCCAGTGGAGAACTAAGATACAGACAGATATAAAAGATCACGTGTGCATAATAGGAACCAATATTTCTAAGTGCTTCAACAGTTTCCAAAGCATGTATTTTTTAAACAGAGTCTTATTTATTCTTTTGCCCTGCGTAGCTCACAGCAACCTCAAACTCTTGGGGTCAAGCAATCCTGCCTCAGCTTCCCGAGTAGCTGGAACTACATGGCACCTGCCATGACGCCTGGCTAGTTTCCATACATTTGTGTGTTGTTATTTTGTTTTGTTTTATTTTTAGTAGAGACAGGGTCTCATTCTTGCTCAAGCTGGTCTCCAACTCCTGAGCTCAATCAAACCTGCCCCAGCCTCCCAGAATGCTAGGATTACAGGTCTGAGTCCCCGCACCCGGCCAGTTTCCAAAGCATTTTAACACTCCCTCATCTGATTCCCAAGAAACTTATGGAGAATAAAGAGTGAAATTAACTTTTCTTATTTTCTGGCAAGCACTTGGAGTCTCAGAAGAAGTCAGTGGACTTGTCCAAAGTCTCTTGTTGAAATCCCTCAGGTCTCAGCCTTCTCCTTTTCCTGGGCAGTCACCCACAGACTTACACCACCATCAGGCTGATGACTCCCAAATCTGTATTTTCCTGAGCAGACTCCTTCCCAGATCTTCTCATCTTAGTGAGTTACATGCACTATTTTAAAAGATACAGATTTAGTGTAATTTTCACTTTGCCATTTCTGCAAAGGTTTGTGGGAAACGAACTTCTTTGTATCTCAATGGTTCATTTGTAAAATGGGGGATATAATCGTTAAGTTAAATTACATAAACTTGATCACAGTCCAGATATCTCCATGGGCATATCTCCAGTCATCCCAGCTTCAACCTAAACAAAATGACTCCGACTTTCCCTTCCCGGTCCTCGTCCTACCCAGGCTGCTTTACATCAGAAGTAGGCTGGGCTCCCTGCTCCCACGTGTATCATCCAGCCAGAAAACTGAAAAGTATATTTAATTTTGTCCCTTCTCTTAACCTTTTCCAGATTCAGGCTACTAGCTAGATCTATCAATTCTACCTTTACACTTTTCAAGTCTTTTTTACTATCCCCATGTAATTGTCACAACCACAGCCCAGGCAGAAGCCTCTCTGTCCTGGACTGTTCGAGCCTCGTGACTGCTCTTCCTGTTGCTTTCAGGACTGTCTTATCCTCTGCTCACCCATTATTCATGGAGAAGAAAGCTCTTATTAAAAATGAACAATAGTGGAAGAGAATCTGCTAAGCCCAAGAGCTGGACGTTGCTGTGAGCCGTGGTACCACGACACTCTACTGAGGGTGACAAAGTGAGACTCTGTCTCTAAAAAAGAAAATAAAAACAGCAATAATAGTATATTGCTCCCTTGTGTAAAATTTTGCAGTGGTTTTCCGTTTCACTAGGAATAATACTAACCCCCCTTTGTGACCTGGATTTTGCTCATCTTCTCCACCCTGACGTCAAGCCTCTCCCTCCATTCCCTGTGCTCTGGTCACAAAGGTCTGTCAACCATTCCTAGACTCTGGGAAGTTCTTTCGCACTGCAGACCCTTTACATTTCCTATTCTCTCTTTGAGGAGTGTTGATTTCCCCAGTTTCACTCAAGGTGGATTCCTTCTCATCTTTGGAGTCCTAGTTATAATCTCAGAGAGACCGATTGTCTCTGACAATCCTGGTCAAACCTCCACCATTAATTTTGTTTGTGAACACAACAATCTATTTTTTCCCCTCAGAACATAGGTAGCTATAATTATTTATTTCTTTATTTCATTTATCAAAAATTTTGAATGCCTCCTATGTTAACACTTTCGTTCTAGATTCTAAGATGCATGTCCTCATGAATCTTACTTTTTGACGGGAAGAATGGAAAATAAATAAATAAATACTCTAAGGGGAAAAATGTAGCAGCAAAAAGCAGTGTGTGGTTGGAAGAGGGGTTGAGCCCAGGGATTGTCTGAAAAGGTATTTACGTTCAATTTGAATGACATGGAAACAAAGCGGGGAGGTTAGAATCAGTGGAGGGGGAGCATCTCACCCTACAGATTTAGTGTCTGCATCTTGTGTGTGTAAAAGTCCTACAGGTGCCTAATGGATATAGTAAGAAGCAGTTGTGCCTATGAGTCAAGAGCGCAGAGGAAATGGGGATGGGAATTCTAGAACCATCCGCATATATTAAAACTTTGCAAGTGGGGAAAGTCATTTAGAACGTCTGTTTGAAGAAGAGAGATGAGGAAATGTCTAAAGCTTGAGTCAAAGAAAAAGAGACAGACAAGGGAAAAGGGCAATGAGCAAATAAGAAAGCCAGGGGCGTGGATTGTCCAAGAAGCAACGAGAGAAAACGCCAAGTGCTCTTGAGCAGATCAATGACTTAAAGACACAGAAGCTTGATTTGGCAATACGGTAGTAATTAGCGATGTTGACAAGACCAGCTGAAGGCCTGGGAATAGGGGGATTGAGAGACAAGAAAAATTCAGGAAATAGAGACAGTGCAAATAAGGGATTATTGGGCAGAATTTTACTACGAAAGGTAGAGAACAAGGCTTCCTTGCTTGTTTTAAGATGGCAGATCTGAGATGCTTGTATGCTGACATGATCACGCTCGTAGAAAGGTCAGAGAGAGGGAGGGTGAGATAGGAAAGGGTAGAAGGGGGGCTTGATTAGGTGAGCAGAGTAGGATTCCTGACGGATGGAAATGTGTGCTCGTAAAGAGAAAGTTCAGTCAGCAGGATTGCATTTGTTTCTGTCGCCAGGTTGAGCTGTTTAGAAGCATCAGGGAAATGTCGTGGGCAGAGAGTGTAGGTCCCCACCAAGCAAGTGTTACAGAGGGAGAAGGAGACCAAGATGCAGGAGACACACTGCCACAAGGGGCCACGACATGAGCTGGGAAGGAGAAAGGAAGAGAAAGAAGAGGTTAAGGGATGGGAAAGATGGGGCAGGATTAGCGGGGTTTTGCTGGGATGCAATTATTGGAATGAAGGAATAAAACGAAGGACCCCCAGAGTAAGGTGTATTGTAAATATCCTACATTTGGATGTAGTTCCCATGATACGAGGAACAGTGTTTGGCCTTTTGTTGTATTTTTAGTTCTGAATGTAACTATTGGAACACAGTAGCCACTCACTAAACATTGGACCATGGGAGTGTTTCTCAGGCACTTAGTATGTTCACAATGTTTAATTGTAGCCTCTGGGGCTGCCACCATGAATAAGAGCAATAAGCAGGTAATGGTACAGGGTAACAAGTGTTAGGGCAGGAGAAGTTGGCCTTGTGGGAGAAGAAAGGAAACCCCCTGAGAGATTGGGGAGCTGAGGGATGTAATGCCTAATGGGAGATGGGGAGAGGGGATGGTAGGGAGTCAGACTCTAAGGAGGAAACTCAGTTCCAGGCAGACACAGAAACGCCAGCACTGGTGCAGAAAGAAACTCACCCGCCTCTAGTACCAGGTGAGATTTGTGGGGTGAGTGACAGTTACATTTGTTTGTTTGTTAGAGGGAAATTAAATAGTGATGGTTTAGTACTTTTTGCATGGACCATTGACTTCTTCTGAAACTTTTGCACTTTCCTCCCTCAAACACGAAGGACTGTTGAGCAGCTGAAGACAATTACTAAGAAGCAGGCACAGGAGGGCTCTCTGCCTTCTCTGTACTTGCCTAAAACTGAGACTCGGATTTACAAAGTTAAAGCTAGCCCACCCGCCCCCATCACATCTAAGAAGAAGAAAAGTTCACCCCTGAAGATGTGTTAGTCCTCCTTACCTAGAGAGGATACCAGGAGAATCTATATCAACACGATTTACTGACCAATATCACCTGCCATTTGTTTGCCTTTCCCCTATGGAGCTGCCTAGAGCAATTCAAAATTTTTTCTTTGGTCTCATCACTTCCCTGAAAATTTACTCTTTTCTGTTGAAAACTCTGTATAAACTGAATTCAAAGTCACTTCTTGAAGAACTACTAATCTCTAGGTGTCTCCCATGTGTATAGGAAATAAACATGTTGATAAACTTCCTTTTATTTTTCTCATGTTAGCCTGTCTTTTGTAGCAAAGGTCTATTCCAATTACGAACTTGCGAAGCTTATTATTTTTCCAATACAAAATCTTTTTCAAGTTTTTGGCCCATAGGATTCTCACTAAAAAGAAACTGGCAGTTAATTACAAAAACTTCCCAAGATAAATGCCAAGGGATTTTCATACCAGTATTTATAGCTTTGCTTTCCTTCCTACATTTATAAGACTCTGGTTGGGCTCAGCCGTTTGATTTATGCCAATCAAATGCCTTCTTCCTTAGGAATCTTGCCAGAGAGTTCACATGGAAGATGTTTCTTTGAAAGGCACATATATGAAAGCATTTCTTTTATTATTACTCCAAAAAGATGACAAATATTAATAGATATTTTACAGCTAACAGTGGAAGACGAAGATGAATAATATACTTAATGAATTGGAATGTTGAAACTACTTCACCACTTCAGGAATTACTTAATGAAGAAAACCTGGCCAAACATTTCAGGCAACACTGGCTAAGAACATACTATTTTAAATTATGTATTATTTTCCTAAAAGCTTTAAAAGGAAGCTTAAGATCCATAAATGCAATCACTGACTTTTTTATATGTATGCCTTTGGGGAAAAGCCACTGTAAAACCATCGAGTTATTTTGGCTCCATTTAACAAAATTAAATGAAAATTCTTACCAGTCCACATAACTCTTTTGTGATCATAAAAAATTAGCCCCTAGAGCTATTTTAATTTGGTCAATGAATGTATATAGGAAGGTTTCTATGGTCCCTTTTTGTCTCTTTATGAAGCAGAAAGCATAGAAATGGTTGGAACACTAGTGTCCAAGACCATTACAAACTTTCAAAAGAATCATCAAGGTCCTTGGGGGAACAGGGTAGTGGGAAAGACTAGAAGGGTAGGATTTAAAAAGAACAAAAAAACAGAGGTCTAAAAGTGAATTTTCATTGGGATCAGACATCAGACACACAGGTGCAATTAGCACATAATCATTGTGAAATCCATGCCTAGGCAGATGGTCGCAATGTTTGGGAGAAGAGATAACACTGAATTTTTGACAAGTGACAAAAGGATTGGCATGGTGCAAACAGAACACCATTATACTTGGCGTCCAGCCAAGCAGCCCCAGGTGCTACCCTCCTGCATTACACAGAAGGCTGCCGTGCTCGACAAGGCAGTGGGTTCTATCTCTCAGTGGAAGAACAGACCCCCTGAATGAGAAAAAAAAATCAGAAAGTGAGTAAATAGTTGCTCTTTGCATTCTAAGGCTTGCTTGACTGGAAGGTTTGGCCTGGGAACCCAACACAAGACCCGGGCTATGGTCAGCAGCGGCGAGCTGGTCAGGAGTGGTACGGTGTTCTGGTGAAGCACACAGTTCTGGGTCTGGTTCAAACCCCGACCCTTCCAAATCCCAGCTGTGTCTCTCAATTTGAGCATCTTTCAATGTGAAAAATGATAGAACCTACGAGTCTCTAGATTCTGCCAGCTAGAATCATGGACAAGCAGAACTATGATGAAGCATCTTGTGCAGGGGACATAGTCAAGGGCTGTGCTGAGGAAGAGGGAAACGTGGGTGGCAGGAGGGGCAGGGCAGACGGTGAGCAAGCATTCAGTTTCTACTGGCATTCTCATAAGCTGCTGCTGCAGACTGACCCTACATTAGTGGAATACAATAACAGTCCTATGTTGTCTCAGATTTTTGTGGTTGGGGAATTAGGACAGGGTGTAGTGAGGTTTGTCTCTTCTCCACACTGTGAGTTGAGTTGGCTCGAACCGTTGGCGGTGGCTGGGACAGAACAGCTGGAGATATACGCTTGGGAACCTCATGTCTTTCCCATGTGGAATCTACTGGTATTGAAATGCCCATGATGCTTATTTTTCATTAATGTGCCTCATTCTTGGTCTGAGGTGTCTGGAGAACTGGCCAGCCTCTGCTCTGTCTCTCAGCAGAATCTCTCTGTGCCTGCTGAGCTCCTCACACCATGGCCCTCTAAGAATAATCAGACTTTTGTTTTTGTTTTGAGACAATCTCACTCTGTTGCCCAGGCTAAAGGGCCATGGCATCAGCCTAGCTCACAGCAACCTCAAACTCCTGGGCTCAAGCAATCCTCCTGCCTCAGCCTCTCATGTACCTGGACCTATAGGCACCCACCAAAACGCCCAAGTAAGAAAGTCAGAATTTTTTGTAATTTTTTTTTTTTTTTTTTTTTTTTTTTTTTTTTTTTTTGTGGTTTTTGGCCGGGGCTGGGTTTGAACCCGCCACCTCCAGTATATGGGGCCAGTGCCCTACCTCTTTGAGTCACAGATGCTGCCTAGATAGTCAGAATTTTTACCTTCTGGCTGGCTTTCCTCTGAACAATATTCTTAGAGACAAATGTAAATGCTTAAAAGCTTCTTATAACCTAACATGAAGGTCATTCAGAGTCATTTTTGCCACATCCTGTTGGTTTAACAGGGCTATCCCGGATTCCAGATAGGAGGGGACCATATAAATAGGGGATAGCAAGAGAAGTGGGGTCCCTGGGAAGCCATCTCAGAATGGAGCTACGGAGCTGGGGAAACGCAGCGTCAGCCCCCCCTGGGGGCAAAGAGCCAGCCTTTTGTACCTTGAGACTCTCTCCAGCAAGGCAGCTCATTGTGAAGGAAGGTACTCACTCCTCCAGAGAGGAGGTCACCTGTGAACAGTCGGCACCCCACATTCAGAGCAGCTAGGGCACAAAGGCACAGCCTGGTACAGGTGAGAGAATCAGGTCACTGGTACTGTCTGCTATGCTAACTCAGAAAGTTACTATAACACTTAAATAAAAGTATTTAAAATAGCTCAGAATGGTAGCAGACACAGGTGAAAGAAATACTGTGTGAAGTCTCTCTGACTTACCTCTCTCAGTACTGAGTACTGAGTGGTCACTTCCTCTGGGCCACTGTGTATCATCAGAGGACTGATAAGATACACCTGTAAATGGATACCTGCAGGTACCTGAGCATTCATATCTGCAATGGATACCTGCAGGTACCTGAGCATTCACACCTGCAATGGATACCTGCAGGTACCTGAGCATTCACACCTGCAAATGGATACCTCCAGGTACCTGAGCATTCACACCTGCAAATGGATACCTGAAGTTACCTGAGCATTCACACCTGCAAATGGATACTTTAAGTTACCTGAGCAGATACACCTGCAAATGAATATCTATAGTAGCCTGGGAATACACACCTGCAAATGGATACCTGAAGTTACCACGTGCAACTGAATAGTCAAAGTTATCCAAGCACCAAAAGTTTATTCTAGTTATACTTAATTATGCCACTTAAGGAAAGCTATAATTAAGAGACTAATTATAAGATTCCTTTTAAATTCTCCTACCTAATTGGAACAGTTTCCAAGGAGCATTATGGTATAAAGATTAAGCAAATTCCAGTGGTGTTACACCAAATGAGCCACCCTAATTTGCACTTTGGAAATTTGAAGAATATCAATAGTTTTCTTATTTATCCCCAATGAGGAGTCAATTACTTCAGGAGTAGCTTGGTAGTATTATTTTATCATTTCTACAAGGCCCCTATAAGTTAGATGTTATTTTCTTTTTCATACAGATACCCACAACTGAAAATTAGACTAAGTCACTTTCTACTAGGTGAACAGACATAACGTCAAAAAATATGAAGTGGACTTGTATTTGAACCTGAGTCTGTTTAATTTTAAAATCCTACTTTCCAATGTTATTATATAGTATTCCATAGTAAACCATTTAGAAGTGATTATATTAAAAATAATATGGAGGCTTCTTTTTAAGAATCTTCGATTTCCCTGGTATAATTCCTGTAGTTCTCCTTCAAAGAAACAAAGGCAGATTGTTCAGACCAAGGGAATTTCCAAAGGCTTCACCGAGTATTCAGAACAGCAGAGTAACTCACAGAGAAAAGTCATTAGCTCCTTAATGAGACTATTGAAATAAATAATGGCAGTGAAGCTACTGTATTCTGACCAATGAATTATGGTGTTATCACAGCCAATACACTTCCCATGTTTTTAACTTTTTAGAAAGAGACTGAATAATTGTCCTTTTGTATTACATAAATGCCACATATACATTAGCAACATTAAAAAAAAAAAAAAAAAAAAAAAGACATTGACTTTTTTAACTCTGCCTTTTTCCCAGAAAGTAGAATTTTAAATTAGGAGGTTAAGGGAAGAAATGTACTTTCTCAAATTAAAAAGTGTAACTTGGTTCTACACTTTCTCACTTATTAGTTTAATACTGGTATCTCATAAAGCAGAAAGTCTATTAGTGTAGTATTTTAGCAAATTTAAATCCTATTAGTAAATGGAAAAAAATATCATGAAGAGAGATTTAGGGAGGGTCAGTGGTGCATGTATTTTGTTTGAAGAGGTAATAATCTTATAAGGGAGAGTAAATTAACTACTTACCTTAAAGTTAGTATTTACAGGATCAGGTGCAGTGGCTCACGCCTGTAATCCTGCAACAAAAAATAGCTGGGCATTGTGGCGGGCGCTTGTAGTCCCAACTAATTGGGAGGCTGAGGCAAGAGAATCGCCTAAGCCCAGGAGTTGGAGGTTGCTGTGAGCTGTGACACCACAGCACTCCCCGAGGGTGATAAAGTAAAACTCTGTCTCTACAAAAAAAAAAAAAAAAAAAAAAAAAAATTAAAAAAAATTTATTTCATCAAAAGAGCAATTCACAGACATTGAGCTTTTCAGTAGGGAATAATGTGATTCAATTAAATATTAATTTAAAAAAATTAACTCTACAATATAGGAGTATATGGCACACTTCCTTAGTGAAGGACTCAATTACAGCTCAGATTTTGGACTTTATCTTATCCTCATATTAATCCAAAATTTAAAAAAAGAAGAAAAAATAAATATTGCAACAAAATACTATTAAGAAATACTGACTCTGTTGTTTCTACAATACATCAGAAAAGAAAGTAAGTATACAATTAGAAAGATAAGGGTTAGGTGCAGTGGCTCACGCTTGTAATCCCAGCACTCTGGGAGGCTGAGGCAGGTGGATCACCCGAGCTCACGAGTTTGAGAACAGCAAAAGTAACCAGGTGGTGTGGTGAGCGCCTAGAGTCCCAGTTATTCAGGAGGTTGAGGCTAAAAGATCTGTTGGGCCTAGGAGTCTGAGGTTGCTGTGAGCTGTGACATCACAGCACTCTACCAAGGGTGACACAGTAAAACTCTGTCTCAAAAAAAAAAAAAAAAAAAATTAGAAAGATGAATCAGAAGCTGACAAAGACATCCAGGCAAAAATATGATGCCAGCTTACACGTTTTGTGGTTGCAGTAATGACCAGTGGAGAGGTACAGACTATTTTGGAGGCTAAATTGAAAGTTCTGTTGATGTTTAGAGCTTGGGAAGGGACGTGAAAGCCCAGAGCAGATGTTTTACAAACAAACAGGATTTAAGGGAAAAGAGACCTATCAGTGTAATCAATATATTTGAAATTTTTGCTGAAAACAGACACACAGAAATAGGTTTGTGCTTGATGGGGGCTGCAGAGAGAAAGAATTGTTTTTTCAATAAGAGATAAACGTAGAGGTTTTATTTTGGTAAAAATGAAGGAAAAGAGAGACAAAGGCTGTTGATGAATTAGAAATACGGAAGTGAAAACATCTTCAGAAAAAGAGATAAAATAAAAGCTTCCCTTCCAGTGTTCACATGATTTTGTCTCTATAGTATTATTCCTTAATAACGTAGCCCTAAATGATACAATTTCTTCTCACCTGTTTTTAACTTTCAAGAATAAAATCATTATGTCTGCTCTTTCTTGTGTCTGGATTCTTCAGCTCAAGTCTCTTTTTAATATCCATTCATGTTACTATTGTGTACCTATTGTTAACTCATTTTCATAAAGGTATGGTATTCTAACTTATAAATATTATTTCAATTAACTGTTATACCATAATATAAGACATTTCAAGTTTAGGACTAATACAAAAAAAAAAAAAAGTTTTATAAACATTCTTATATATGCATGTGTAGGGGAAACTCAAGACTCACTTCTGTAATGAGTAAAATTAGTCAAAAAATATAGATATTTTTAATATTAGTAGATACGTCAAACTAGCTTTAAGGTAATTGACACATCCTCTACCAACAATTTTTTTTGAGTAGTAAATTTATTTCAGGTCAAAATATTTGACTTTGTTAGATAGAGTCCTTCTTGTTGTCATGAACCATATATGAAAGTTGTGTCAAACACCCTCACCATGTACCAACATTTTTAACAAAATTCCTATTTTTTTATTTTTATTTTTATTTTTTTGCAGTTTTTTGGCTGGGGGCTGGGTTTGAACCCTCCACCTCCAGTATATGGGCCGGTGCCCTACTCCTTTGAGCCACATGTGCCAAAATTCCTACTTTTCAACACTTTATATTCTTGCCAACATTCTCTAATATCTAACTTTTTCATTTCCATCATAGTTGTTGGGTGAATAGTAGGATCACTTTTTTTTTCACCTTGTATTTCCCTAATTACTACTGAAAGGAGAGGATGTGATGTGATACTTGGTAGGTAAAGGAAAGAGCTGCTGCCATATATCCTGCAAAATACAACACAGTGACACCACATTGAATTACCTGCCCCCCCAGATACCAATATTGCTAAGTTTGAAACATTATGACCAAGAGGACACCCTACAATTTCTAAAATACTCTGTACTGCAAACTGTGCGTGTGGGTATAGTTTGTGCTATTTTGCTTTAGAAAGGTAATTCATTGGTCAAAGAGAATGAAACAGCAGGGATTTTACGAATCTTTTCATTCATATTTCTAATTTGAGGGCTCAGGGAACGTGATGTCTGTGATGTGTCAGCTGTTTTCCCACCTCAATATCTCCTTCCCGCTTTATGAAAATACTCTGTCTATTGCTGAAACTATGTTGACATCTTGTGTCATCATAGTTCAATTTACTAGATGGCTTTCTCTTTCAGAAGAAAAGCATCGCTTCTGTTCTACCTAAGAAAATTCTCACTGAAAATCAAGACAAAATGTACACTTAGTTGGTCTTCAGTAAACGTTACCCAATCATTATGAAAATGGACCACCGGCATGGAATAAAACAAATCTCCTTATGTGCTTATTCACCAAACATGTAGTGAAGCATAAAAGGCAGGCTGAAATTAGGTTTAACCTGACAAGTCCGTCACATACAAATGGATGATGAAGCTTCATTCTGTGATCACAGGAAAGCAATCGCTCCCGATTTAGACTTCATCACTCTTGCTCATTTTCCATATTCTCAAAAGTGTTTCACATTTTACTTCGAAGGCCCGCCTGGTGTATGAATGAGTTTAATATTTATTAAAAATAAAAAGCAAAGCTATATCAAAAACTCTGAACTTGAAGTATTTCTGTATAATTACTGATAACCTCAAATGGAAACCATTTGTAGAAGAATTCTCCTATCTTGGAATGGGTTTAAGGATATTTTAGAATCTTCTACTTCTAGGAGGTCCATCTGCATTAATGGCCCTTACGTTGTAGCTGAGAGTTCTATTAAAACTCAGAGTGAAGTGGTAGGATTCCACTTGACCCTGAATAAAACACATTCTTTCATTCCTGACCTAGTTTCTGGAAACTTTTCTGTAAACCCTGTTGAATTATGAGCTCCCGACTGAGCATAAAGGCACCCCTGAGCCTTGATATTTTTTAAGAAACATTTGTACAGCTCTGTGTTCTTTATTATTTTCTGAAAGCAGAGAATCAATGTCCCTTCCAAAATATTTTCTTAATGGCCAAATCAAAATTATTAATATATATCTTTGAAATGAGCTGAACTATATTGGCTTTATTTATTTATTTATTTATTTATTTGTAACACAGGGCCTGATAGGAGAAGTGTGTTTAAAAGTGGTTAATCTAGTTCAAATTTATACTTACTAACTACAATCCACCCTAAGGTTTTTTGTGATTTTTTTTTTTTTTTAATTTTAATCAGTGTGATCAGTAGCCCTCTGCATGGCTGCTGAGGGAGCAGCTTATTACTTCTGAGGGAAGGAAGAAGCCCTGAGGGAGCTGTTATTACTTCTACCACTGAGAACTGACACTGTACATCGTCTGAATGGGACAGATGGAGCTTGTCTAAGGCTGTATTTCATCAGCCATATCCTTGGCAACCCTCCCATACATATTAGAGTAAGGCAGACTGATGCCTGATCTGTTATTTATAAAAATGACTTAATATTAAATTACAAAATGCTATTGACACAATTATAGGAGAGAAATTAATAGTGTCAGATTTAGTAATAAGGATGTTTCCTTGACATCATAAAACTAGCATCAACCAATTTCTCCATACATCAGATTCACACAGGCAAAAGATTTGAGAGAGAGACCCTTGAACCGATTAAATAAAGCACTTGAGACGGTAACCATGACAGAGGGTTTTTCCCCTGACACTTTCTTGGAAGAGCAAGTTTGAAAATGATGACTTCACTGCTGCTGAGACAACTTTTAGTAAGTGCACCCACTGGTTCTTGAGTATTAAATCTCATAGACTTACCAAAAGTTAGAGATGACCAGTGACCATGGCCATATTGTTCCACAGAGATGTTTTATTAGTTCGAACTTTCCACTCCTAATTTTCCTGGAAGCATGTGTTTTTCACTTCAGTGTGAAAAGTGAAAGGCAAGAAGAATTTTCAGAAAAAAAATAAGTTACTAAAAATATGCAAAATAATTGATACTGGTATAGAAATTATTTATCAACTCAGTTGGCACCTCTGAAGGCCTTGCATTATTGCATTGAAGACACCTGTATATAAGCAAACACTCGGCACATCACACAGCCCCTCCAAGTTTACTCTGTTTGCCATTTTATCTGCTGCTTCAGTCCCCAAAGTATCGTCTTACTCATTTACTGCATCCTTTAGTTTGACACTTAGCTCAGGTTCTGTACAATGCAATGCTGTGTTTTTCAGGCACCTTTTGTCTCTCTAAAGAGAAAGAATTCTTTTTGAGGTAAATGCCCTATATGACACTATATGTTCTCCTTTAGAGCACAAAGCAGAAAAATAAATACAGTGGTAGTCTTTCAATAAATTCTTGTAAAACTAATAAAAACTGAATGATTAGAGTACCAAAGAGCAGAAGTCTACATTTAAAAATACACCTGCAGTGCATCTTACAAGGGTCCATGTGAAACTTAGTGAATGTAGAATGTAAATGTCTTAGCACAATAACTAAGAAAATGCCAGGAAGGCTGTGTTAACCAGAGTGATGAAAATGTGTCAAATGGTCTATGAAACTAGTGTATGGTGCCCCACGGTCACATTAATGTACACAGCTATGATTTAATAAAAAAAAAAAAAAACCCAAAAAACCTATTTTTAAATTCTAATGCCTGTTATTATTAGGCATTATTATTAGGTTCTACCTATTAGCATTGTTATTACCTAATACTAAATACTAATGCCTATTACTATTTCAATATCTATGAGTGTTATTAGATAAAATAAAAAGCCAAGACACAGAAAAGCTCATATTTCTGTTATATTTCCTATTACATTTTTCCTTCTGTTGATAATTTATACAGAGAAGCAAAAGCCAAAAGAGTTCAGAAAAAGGAGGGTGTGTGACATCAAAATAAAAATAGAGCACAGTACGAAAGTGTGACAAATACGAAGATAATGGTATACGGCAGGCACAGGAGTGGCAGGGAGGCCGTGGTGATCAATTTTCTCGGATGGACCAGAGAGGAAATATTTGATTTGGGCCTTGAGACATGACAGCAAATTCAGCCACTATCCAGAAGGAAAAATTCAAAGTGCAATAGTTGTTTGTAGCTCTTTGTGTTATGTAGATAATAAGATAGGACAATGACAAATATTAGAAATTAATACAAATTTTCAAGGATCACACATAAACGGAACTCAGAAAGATGGGTAGAATTTAAGTAAGGGTAGAGTGAGACAGTGGACAAGATTCTAAGGAAATAAGAAGCTCGTTTACAAATGAAATGAATCATGGTCAATGTTCATAAGGTGAAGAACAGCAATTCCAAAGAGCATATTCAGTACGACCTAATAACTTGACTCCGGTAAGTTCACATCTGTCATCGAATGATCATAAATTGCCACATACTAGTTTTAGTACATCCCTTTTATTATTACACATTTTGGGCTATCTAGAAATCATCATTTCGAACACAGATGGAATCAATGTCTGCCAGATCTGACAAAAAATATTTAACTAAAAATACATTTGCAGTAGTCATCGTAATTCACCAAGATAACAACCTACTGAAAAATCTGAAGTCAAACAGATCAAATAGTTTACCAATAAACCAATATCTCCTAAAAGAGTTTATCTGTAGTATTAGGTTATATCACACACAAGAAGAACTTTTCAGAAACATTTATTCAGTAAGGAAATACCTAAGAAGCTTACATTGGAATCCATTTCTAGACAAACATTGTTGAGCTCATGTGAACTGCAATGAATCAGCAATAGTAAAAAATATAGATAATTCACAAAAGATTTATTGGCATAATCCCCAATGGTACATCTGGTGCCTTTAGATAGCTAATAGAACCGATTTACCAGGAATGACATGTCAAAACCTTTAGAGAAAATGACTCCTGCCAGATGCCACCTGTAATCACTTTCTGCTGGTTCTAATATCTATCTCTCTCTAGATGGCCTCAATCCATTCTGGCAAACACAACACGGAGAATGATGTCAGGAGACTTTGGAAAGGAAGGGGCAGTGTACATAAAGTCCCTACCATGAGTAGGTCACGTTGCAAACTCAAGACAAAGAGATTGAGCAACAACTTGATTTTATTTCACTTACATGCCAACCACACTGCTTAGAGTATTTTACAACAAGAATGACTTTTATAAGGGACTTTTAAATCCCACAAGTAGAGGTGTTAGCCTTTGGAGCTAACAAAATACTTGGTCCAAGCCTTTCCTCACTTTTCCTTATTGCAGTAAGTCATTATTATCTTGCACAACTATGACATTCCTCCCACCACACTAACGTTCCAGAGAGGCAAAATAGATCAAATAAAGATACTAACCCCACAGAGCTTGACATAAATTAATACGGAAAGGAGATGAACAAAAATATACTCCAGTCATAGGAAATTATTTCTTCAAAAAGTTCAAAATATACACAACTACAGTGAAAACGCCCTGGGCAAGGCTGTTTTCTGATGCCCATTTAATATTCTTCAAATGCTCTGATTTCTAGCTTTTATTCCTATTTTCTTTATATGCTTTGAAAAACTCATAAAATACCTCCATCAAAAAGGATTCTTGTTCCTTAAAACTTAAAGAACAATAAAAATCAATAAATCACAGACTTTGTATATATACATATTCTATATGCCTATATATATGTTATATGTATCTAATATATATATATACATATATAATTTATATATAGATAAAATATAGATATATATATTTGAGTGTGTTGTCTTAATCATAATGTTTTCATTTTCCTCAAAATACTGTTTCTCATGTTTATTGTTTGACAACTATCCCGATAAAATTCATTAGTGTATAAATCTCTAAGCGTATTATTTTAGAGGAATGTATTAAGCAAAATGTAATTAAAACCCAAAGGAGGAAAAAATTCTTGTACATTCTTGACAAAGGCTCTGTTATCTTTTTTATACCTAATTCATGCATCAGTCCCCAATCACAATAATGTTCACTGAAAGATTAGCTCATGGGACAAGATCAATTTTCGGCCCTGTGTTGTTAGCATCTAGCTCACACTTGGCATTCCATAGATGCCAACTGGTCTACCTTAATAAACTTCAAAAAATAAAAAGTAAATAAAGACATCATATGTACTCCACTGGGTTAGATCAGATTCTCTTCAGATTCAGTGGCAACAATGCTAGGACCTGTTCTTTTCTTGACAGGAGAAATCTCAAGTTGGACATCGTTTTGCCTTAAAATAAAGATTTATTAGGTAGCAGCAAGAGATTCTATTATAAGGAGGGCAATGAAAGAACTAGATAGTTCTTAAAATGACTAATTTATAGAATGGCTAAGGACTCAATTTTTCTTTCTCGTGTGAGTTTGAAAGCAGAGTGTTTTTAAGGGTATGATCAAGGGTCTCCTATTTCAGTCTTTCAGAGTTAAACATCTCAATTCTTTGTCTTTATAATCTTTCTCATGATACTTTTCTGCTGCCTGGAATTAGGATCAGAAAAAAATATCTGTGCCACTTCATCCCCACTATTATTATTGTTTGTATTTTTTTTTATTATTCTAACTCTGGTGCCTGTCTCTTTCTTGACTCTTTACGTCCTCTAACCATGATCTGGGCATTATATCTTCTGGCCTTTATCTCAGAAGAAATGGGTACAGAATCTCAAGGTGAGACACCCACTCCAACCCCAGGAGGTTTGTCAGTGTGAGGTGTGGGGATGACCTGAAACCAGACATACAGCTGACAGTCCAAAAGAAGTGTTATAAGATCATATTGATCTGCACCGAACGTCCAGCTCATCATAAAAATCCCCACAATTACACAATGTTTCTTATATCCAAGAATGAATATGTCAAGATAATTTTTCACATCGTAATGGTTTGGCAAGGCCTTTCTACAGAAAGAGTAGTGTCTGGTACGCTATCAAAAGTTGTTTTAAGATTATAATAAAATGTTTTGGGCTCAGGAAGTCATTGTGGCCTTGAGGGTCTTTATTATGTTTACATCACTTAACATTATTACTTGGTGTATCTTTTAATGTTTGCTATTTTAGTTTACACAGTAGACTTAAATAAAGCACAATAACATCACGACTAACCGTTTCAGTTTCACTATGTTCGGGGGGGGGGGAGGGTGAGGACTGGAAAGCAAGCACACTTTAGAGTCAAATAGTCCTGGTTAGTTTGACTTACAAGCTATGGAATCTGAAAGAAATCACCACCCCTTTAAAACTTCTGTTTCTTTATCTATAAAGGGTGAGACCTCTTCCTTTTATGATAACCCCAGTTACTTAAAACAATAGAAATGTAATCATCTTCTAATTCTCAAGGTCAGAAGTCCAAAATAGGTCTCAGTAGGCTAAAATCGAGATATTGGTAGGTTCTATTTATGTCTGCAGGCTGTAGGGGAGACTCTCGTGTTTTGTCTGTTGTTGTCTTTTCTAGCTTTTAGAGACCACTCATATTCCTTGGCTTATGAGTCCCTTATTCCATCTTAAAAACAAAATACTGTACCTTTTAGCCACATTTCCTTTATCACAGCTCCATCAACCAACAGCCTATAACTACGCTGCGAAAGAAATTTTTTCTTTAAGGGATTCAAAATGAGAATGTCTCACTTATGGGATACAGGATCATTCTCTTCATCTCAATTTCCTTAGCCCAAATCAGACCCGAAAATTTCCTTATAGGGTAACATATTTACAGATTCCAAGGACTAGGACATAGACTTTTTTTTTAGAGGAATGCATATTATCCTGCTTACACAATCCTGTATCTGTTATTTGTCTGGATTTCAGAATGTGTATCTCCATGAATACAGTTATATATGCTAGCTCTGGCCACAGATTAATGCACAGTATTTCTTTAAATCATAATATACCTCAACTATAAAAATGCACTGTATGTGAACAAATGCACAAAATTTGGTAACAAAAGATGTTTGCAGAATTTACTGTGAGTGATTGGTACTCAAAAACTCTAAAGCCTTGAGCTGAAAGAGCAGGTCAGGGTTAGAATGGAGAGGATGGATCAAAGATGCGATTCCGAAGTTGTTTATGGTGACCTCATTATCGTCTCATTAAAAGTCTTTCAACAACCTCAATAAATCATGACAATATGTCTCCATTTCCCAGGCTTCTGCCAAACCTTTCCTAACCCACCCTCCTACTTAATCCTAGAATGGAGTCATAGCTTTTCACCATCGATACTGTACTTAACACCACCTCAGTTTTCACTATGAGGATCAAATAGAAATCCGAGATTAAGAGGGTTTCCCAGCATTCATCTTCCTTTATCTATACTCTTCTTGCCTTTCTCTCCTCCTACCATTATTCTTCACCCCAGGAAACATGGACTTTTCACAAGGGAAGGTTAAATATAAGGAACCCAAGGAGGGTGAATTTTCCTGAGTAATAAATGCAAACAAGAGTGGAGTAGACCCAAAAAGTTGCAGACCAGTGAGCTTCCTAACATCACTAGTTTTGGGTGAGTAAAAATAGCCATAAATCTGATATAAATTTTAAAATTGACATTACCTGTATCAGATCTTACAGATAATACAATATGGAAAAAAAGTAACCTACCATGCCTTAGATTTCCTAAAAAGAATTTTTAGGAGGAATATCTTAATTATAGGTCCTGCTCTTTCCATGGTTCTTTTCCACACCAAGTAAAATGAGACCTTCAAGCCTTCCTCAATGAGATCTGCTGAGACTCCCTAAGCTATGTGCCACAGTGGCTGACCACAAACCATCTCTACCACCAAAGCATTGTCTGTAACACAGGACATTGTTCTGAAGCATGACTAAGATTCCCTTCATGCTGCCTCAAGCACCTGCCCCAGAGTCATCCCCTGGCCAATTCTGGCATCTTCTCATAAAGCAGCCAAGCCTGTTGTTCCAACAGCTCTCAATGTCAGGAAGTAGCCCTGCATTCCCAGTACAGAGAAGTCATGTTCTGTGCTCACAAAATAGCACAGGGAGATCTGTTTCTGCCCCCTTTTTGATTCACACGTCATAACCAAGAACAGAGCATTTTACACCACAGCAACTCAATGTTCCCTGGAGAAAAGGTCTTTCAGCTTCTGCCTACAGCTGTTCTCTCTGCAAGGCTGGACTCTGAAGGTAAACTTCCCATTGATCTCCCAATGGACATTCCCTCCTCAGATGTGTGTGAACATTTCTTTCAAACATCATGCAAATTTGATTATTGGCATACTCAGATAGGACTGAGGTGTTTGGAATAGCCTGGACTATAGATAAAACTTCCACTACACAAAAACGTATTTTAAAAATGGTAAAGAATGTACTAAAGCATTTCATAGCTTTGTTGGAAGTGCCCATATTTCACTATGTAGGTAAAAGGAAACTTCCCTTTTGCCCTCAGAAGGTTTGCTGAAAATCCAAATCACAAAAGGCAGATTAATTGGAGAAACAAGAATACAGATGTTTATGCAGAACATACCATAGAGTTATTAGCCAAACTTCAATAGGGTGCAGGAGCGTATGTACCAGCTTGAGGTTACAAAAGGACTGAGGGCTCCAAGCCTGACCCCAAACTGTTTATGATGGTAAATCAGAGGATAGTGACCTGGTAATTGGTCATGGAGGGAGAGGCTAGCAAATGTGGTCTTGTGACAGAGAAAAAAACCTCACAGGTAGCAGCACTCAGAGAGAATAGATAATAAGTGTTTCTTTCATATCTTTAAGGTGCCAAACTCCCAGAGATGGACCAGAGCAAGCCTGGATGAACCATGAAGATTTTCTACAGATGCAAATGTCAACTGAAAAAATAATGAGGTTCATAAATTTGGAAAGGTGAGCTTTATTTCTCATAAAGAATTACAGCCTACAGAATGGCCATTTTGGCAGGCTGGGAAGTAGCCTCAGGCAGAAGCTGGGAGCATGTGCTTATAGGGAAGGACAAGGGGAACAGGAATTTATACTGAACAGGGTTAAAATACACATAATTAATGAGCTATAGAGAAAGTCATGAATATTTATGGAAGAAGAAACAGGCCATGCGGAATTGAGCTCCATGCACCTCCATAGGTCACATGTAAAAATTGCAGCATTACCACGATCCAAGGGTGGAATTCTAGTCCATGGACACCAGAAGGTGAAGCAAAGGACATGGAAGAAGGACATGCACAGAAAATTGTGCATGGTCTGGTTAAAACCACTCTACAGTCAGGAGCCCCTTATCAGGAAAGAATGCCCAGTCAGTGGTTGCACCAAACCACAGAGGGAAGAAGAACTGGGCCGTTGATTGAAATCAGCCGTGAAGCACATCGTTCCTAAGGGCTGCTTCCAATTAGCCCTTAGGAAATGGCGGGAACTCAGTTTTAAAGTTTCTCTGTGGTCCCTTTGCCAAGAGGGGGCCCATTCAATCAGTTGGAGGGCTTAGGACATTATTTCTACTTCTCACATATTTCCCCTGCAAAAAAAATCTTTTTAGGGTTACATTTTTTTTTTCCTCATAATACTATGTCAGAACAAATGATGCTGGTTATATGGATTGCTTTTGTAATGCCCAAGTGAGGGTTGCAAGTGTGCCCATCACCCCGATAGTCTTTATTGTTAGATAAACATGTTAGATAGGTTTTCACCCATGTCCTCCTCTCCTCTCCCTCCTGGTTGGTTTTCAAAGTTTTACTTCCCTCTGTGCACATGTGTGTTCATTGGTTAGTTCTAGTAGTACAGGTAGTGTTTCTTCTTCTGTTCTTCAAATACTTCACTTAGGATAACGGTCTCCAGTACCATAAAAATTTTTACAGAAGGCATTAATTCATCCTTTTTGTGGCTGAGTAGTATTCCATGGTGTACATGTGCCACAATTTATTAATCTGTTCATGAATCAAGGGGCCCTAGGGATGATTTGTCATTCTTGTGATTATGAATTGTACTGCAAAAAACATTTCAGTGTTGGTGTCTTTTTGATAAAATGATTTCTTTTCTTTTGGGCAAATAGTGGGATTGCTAGACCAAATGGTAAGTCTACTTTCAGTTCTTTGAGAAATCTCCACACTGTTTTCCATAGAGATTGTACCAATTTGCAGTCTCCCCAAAAGTCTATAAACAGTAATTTTTTACTGCATCTACACCAGCATCTGTTATTTTTGGAATGTTCAGTAAAAGCCATTCTAACTTAGGTAGATGAAATTATTCCCTAACATTGAGACGGAGGGAAGCCTTCCTAACTGATTCTACAATGCAGCATTGCCATGATACCGAAGCCAGGAACGGACACAACAAAAAAAGCAAACTACAGATCAATATTTCCAAAGGATATGCAAGCAAAAATCCTCAATAAAATATTAGCAAACTAAATTCAACAGTACATCAAAAAGATAATCCACTCTTACTAAGTGGGCTTCATCCAAGGGATGCAAAGATGTCAACATACATAAATAAATAAAAGCAATTCACCACATCAGCCAAAGAAAAAATAAAGACTGCATGATCATCTCAACAGATGCAGAAAAAGCATTCAACAAAATTCAGCACCCTTTCATACTAAAAACCCTCACCAATTTAAGTATCACAGTTATATCTCAAAATTATAAAAGCCATTTAAGAAAAAGCCACAACCAACGTCACACTGAAAGAGAAAAGTTGAAAGCATTCCCAGTAAGTCTTGAAACAAGACAAGTGTTCCCACTGTCACCACCTCTATCCCATATAATGGGGGAAGTCCAAGCCCAAGCAATCAAGCAAAAGAAGGAAATTAACAGCATGTAAATCAGAAAAGAGGGGGTTAAACTATCAATTTTGCTGGTGATGTGATTTTATATATAGGCAATCCATCAAGGGACTCTTGAAATTGACAAATAAAATCAAAGCAAAGTCTCGGGTTAAATAATCAATGTACACAAATCGGTAGCACAAAAACAGTCAAGATGAGACTCAGATTAAAGACTCAATACCATTCACAATAGCCACAAAGAAAATAAAATACCTAAGAACACAGTAATATAAACCAAAGAGGTGAAAGACATCTACAAAGGGAACTATGAAACACTAGGGAAGGAAATCACAGATGACAGGGTGGCACCTGTGGCTCAAGGAGTAGGGCGCCAGCCTCATATACCGGAGGTGGTGGGCTCAAACCCAACCTGGCCAAAAACTGCAAAAACAATAAAATTAAAATTAAAATTAAAAAAGAAAGCACAGATGACACAAACAAAGGGAAAAACACACCATCCTCATGAATTGGTAGAATCAACATTACTAAAACATCAATCCCACTCCAAGTGATTTACAGTCATTGTAATCCGTATCATAATACCAATGTTATATTTCATAGATCTGGAAAAAAAAAATATTATTTGCTTTCTTTGAAACCATTTAAGAGCCCAGGTACAAAAAGAAATCTTAAGCAAAATAACAAATCTAGAGGCATCACATCACCAGGATTCAAGAAATGTGTCAAGTCTAGAATGACCAAAACAGCACGTTTGTGGCACAAAAATAGAGACATAGACCAATGGAACAGAACAGAGAACCCACCCAGATATAAAACCATCCACAGACAGCTAACTATTCTCTTACAAGACAAACAACACGATGCATTGGGGAAAAGAAGCTTGAGTCAATAAACGGTGTTGGGGAACTTGGATAGTCCCATTCAGAAGAATGAAACAGGATCCGTAACTCTCACCAGTCACAAAAATCAAATCAAGATGGATAAAAGACTTACATGTGAGGCATGACGTGGTAAAATTCTAAGGGAAATTGTAGGAAAAACTCTTCTGGATATTGGCCTAGACAAAGAATTTATGGAAAAAAAAAAATAGTGGCTATCACAGCAGCAACAAAAATTTAAAAAATGGGATTTGATTAAACTAAAAAGTGTCCGCACAGTGAAGAAAATTATCAACAAAACAAATAGACAACCTAAAAAATAGAGAATGTTAACAAGCTGTATGTTGGATAAAGGGGTTAACATCCAGACTCTACAAAGAACTCAAGCTAATCACTAAGAAAAGGAAAAAAAAAAAAAAAAAAAAAAAAAAACTCCATTAAAAACTGGACAAAATATATAAAGAAAAGCTTTTTTAAAAGAAGTTAGGCAAATGGCCAATAAACATGAAAAACTCCTCCAAGTGTCTAATCATCAAGAAAATGTAAATTAAAACCACAGTGAGATTTAGGACTATAATTTTTTGCTGGCTTTCTAGCAGCTGTCTCAAGATATGTCAAATAAATATATTTCGGGATAAAATATTTTGATTTCTTCAACACCACTAAATAAGACAGAGTTGACATATTTGAGATGGTAGCGATTCCTTTGGTGGTGATAAGAATTGTCACAGTTGTCACAACTGGATTCCCATTCTGTTGTGACTTTTGATTACTATGGTAATTTGGTTCATTTCAGCCATACAGGTTCTTTGAACATCATTGTCACATTTCAACACTTTCTACTGGCCATAATGTGATCCTCCTGCTGATTGGCTGATTCATGTAAACTTACTCCAATTAATATTAAATAATAATAATAGGAAACACATTGACGTTTATAACTTTGATTCAATCTGTATTAAAACAAAATATGCAAACAAATCATGTGCACCCTAATATGCTGAAATAAAAAAATTGAGGGAAAAATAAAAAGAAATCTACCTTAGGTCAGACAGCTTCTAAGCTTCCTGGTTAAGAGTTCTGAGTTCTCCAAGGATGATATATAAAGTCATAGGCTGTCCTCTGACATGAAACTTCGAAGAAATGTTTCAATTCATTAAAAATAAATTTAACTTTTATAAAATGAGTAATAACATGAAACATATATCTTCAAGGACTTTAGAAATCAAAAATGAAAAGACATATAATCCCTTTAAGTGCTCATCATTTTGTAAGAAACTATATTCATAAAACATACTTAAGTTAAACTACCTTTGGTATGTTTGTGTTTAGTTATATTGACAGACAGAAATTGGAATTAAGAGAGATTTCAGAAATAATGTGTCAGATTAAAAAATGGACTTTTCAAATGAATTGTATAGAGAAATATTGTTTTTCTGGATTCTAGTTATTTATTTTAATTAATTAATTATTTCTTGTACAGAAAAGTAAAATTAAAAATAGTAAATGTTGAATTGAACCTTATTTGAGACTCTCGAAGGCAAATGCAGGCCTGTGTACAAGTTGAGGTGCATTTTCAAGAACAGGTCTGGGGTCAAGTTCAGGGCTATGTGCAAGTGCATGTGCGTTAAGTAGCTGAGTTTATTTTTTAAAAAATAACCGTGCTGTATATTAAAGAATTAACTTTACCCAAAGAGAGATCTGGCATTTGCTGTTGGCCACATGGTACAAGTTACTCTGTTTGATGCTTCAGCCAATGGATTACTTCGAAAGGTGAGTCATGGTGGGAGCTTTGGGACATAACATGAATTACAATCTCCAGAGGAAATGCAGACCAAACCTCCAGGGAGGCTGGAAACCAAGGGCCAAATGAGCATTATGTGATCAACCCCACTAAATTCGCTGAACACCAAAGGTTGGGGGGGAGCATCTCCAGTTTACACTATCTTTTGGCTATGACAGTCAAACCAGGCAATGCAGGCAATTTCTTCATGGCCAGTTTTTATACAGAATAATTTTAAGTTTTATGGCTGGCTTTCAGGGAAAGGTGTTCTGGCTTTTATGGCAAACCTTGGGGCAGAGAGATCTAGTTTCTGTGGTCACCTTCAGAGAGAATGGGACTGCGAGGCAGAGAGTGGAGAAGGTCGCAGAAGAACTTTTGTTTCGGGACCCTCAATCTGGGGTACGGTTGAAATAGAGTAAGATACCACTGTCAATGTTCATAAGATGAATTCCAAAATTCAAGGTGAAAAAAACAGTCTCTAATTATCAATGTGACTTCTCATCAGTTGTAAGGTAATTCTGGCAGCTAACATTAAAATGAGATGTGAGAAGTGCCACCTCCTTACTGAATTCTTCAGTGGGCCTCCCTTTGGCTCATCTGCATGTGAAGACTCGAGCAACCTCAGTATGTATTGTTAAACATGGCAGGTTACTGTTTTGGAAGAAAAACGTTTTTAATTGCTTTATTTCCTCATCACTATTTAAATAACCAATCCTGAAAGATCTGTGATTATTAAAATTTCTCTAAAGAAGCTCCCAAGGTAAAGATACTTCTTTGGCCTACTTCAAGCTTTGGATTTTATAGCAGTTGAGTGGTTACTCACATGTACCCTGACTTTGCCAGTGCCTGATGTTGGCTTAGTGACAATGAGTTGTACCGGGTGTGGTAACTTCAAGACAGACATGGTGAGTCCTTTGTCATCTTCACTGCACAGCCGCCTATCGTAACCTCAGACAGCCTCCCAGAGGTTGTATTGCAGACAACCTCATCTCTTTAGATTAGGTGGGGCACAGAACTATCAATTAGGTTATTTTCATCTGGTCATTAAATCCAGATTAACACTTGGAGCTTTTATTTTTCTGGGTCACCATTTGGTCTCTACCAGTGACCCATCTCTTCCACATCACCACAGCCCTTCCAAAAGACCTTTAGAAAGACAGAAAATATCAGATAATGCCTGCAAAACTTTTTAAAAATAATACCTAACATATTATTTAAATAACTGGATCAGACTACGGTTTAAAGAGGATAGGAAATTTAAGATCTTCTTTTTTTGTTAATGAGTAAAAAAGGTTTACAAAATGTTTGGAGAATACTTAGAGACCTAAAAATAGACCTGCCATTCGATCCTATAATTCCTCTACTAGGTTTATACCCAGAAGACCAAAAGTCACAATATAACAAAGACATCTGTACCAGAATGTTTATTGCAGCCCAATTCA
>CAUYPK010090873.1:0-16956 GCA_963574355.1 Loris lydekkerianus
ACCTGTACATTATTTTACACCTCTCTCCCCTCTGCACACAAACCTGTACATTATTTTACACCTCTCTCCCATCAGCACACAAACATGTACATTATTACAACTCTCTCCCCACTGCACACAAACCTGTAAAGTATTTTAGACATCCCAGAGCTCTTCTCTCTAATGTCTATCTTAAGTTTGACCTATCTACCCTCTTCACACAAACCTGTACATTATTTTACACCTCTCTCCCCTCTGCACACAAACCTGTACAGTATTTTACACCTCTCTGCCCTCTGCACACAAACCTGTACATTATTTTATACCCTTCTCCCCTCTGCATACAATGACAGGCCCTTTCATGTGCCGTTCTGCGTCCTGCTTCTCCTTCTCTCTGTGTCTGTATCTCCACGTACCAGGCCCTCTGGAGCTCAGGCCTTCTCAGTGTCTACAGATCTCCCTCTGGCTTTACACAGTTGCACACAAGCCTGCCTTGTGGATACATCTGAATTTATTTTACCTGCCCATCATTCATGGACATCTAAGTTGCTCCCAGAACTTTTCAATCACTAGTTATTGCCAACAATGCTGGGATGAAAAATTCTGCCCATATCTTGAAACTGTCAGTGCCATTTGAAGGAAAGGACAGGAATTTATCATGTATTTATATATCAGAAACAAGGCAAAAACCTGGGCTTCTAACTTAAGTAGGTACTCTACTAAACCTGCTTTCAGGGGAGGTTCGTAGTCTCAGGAATAAATATACCGTATGTGTGTGTGCATTTACTCATTCATTCTTATTGTGCATATATATTTACATCCATATATAGTTATATGTATTTTTAACATGAAGTCATTCTCACCAGGGACATTATAAAAATTTAATTATACTTCTAAGAGAGCCATCTGAATAACAAAAAAGTCACAAATGTCTTAGAATTCCAAGCGCTCTCAAATGTCCCAACTAGGTGCGATCCTGACAGCCCTTTTCTGGAAATGTGAACTTCCAAGCTCCTATCATGTTTTTATCTAAGTTAGCATCTTTAGCGGGAGAAATCATGTCAGTCTCCACTGCACAGAATCACAGGGCGCTTGTGTGGGTACATGAAATCCAGGGTAGTATGACTCGGAGTATGGTCTACAAACTATTTGCTACCTTTCTATAATAAGTACAGAAATTAAATGCACTTATTCAGAATCTTAAGAGCAATCTGGTAAGTAATTTTATGAGCATTGTACCTAATAAAATATGGTGGCTTATATTTTTGTATATCTCTTTTTTCCTTTTCATCATTTTATTATAATCATTCATTCTTATTGTGCTTTACAGAATAATCAGGTGCTATGGATTAAAATCCCCCCTCCCCAAAGTTTTTTTTTTAAAAACTCTGCATTTGACCATAGATGGAGTGGACAACTCCCTCTTCCTACAGGACTCTGCCAGACAGACGCCGGGGTAGTAGTAAAGGCTGCTGCTGCTGCCTTGATTTCTCCAAGGCCCCATAGAGACTCTGGGAGAAGGGCAGGGAAAGGAGGTTGTCACCTTTAATAAAAACAAAATTTACTTTTGTTCGTCAGTTAAGCCAAGGAGAAAACAATTGAGAAAGCTGAAAAAGTTCACTTTGTTGCTAAAAGGTGAATTTGAAAGTTTAGAAACCACAAAGGCAATTCCATCATGGTCTTAATGAGAACAAGGTCAAACATTAGATGATTCCAACTGCAACAGCCCTGTGTTCGTTATCAAAAGACCAGATCTATGTTGGTTTTTACTGTAATTAATCTAATGAACTGAGTGTCTGGCTTCAGCAGACATTTTTTAAATGTCACTGCACACCCCCGGGCAGCAAGTGAACTGGTGGCCTGCTCTCCTGCACCGCCCTGGTCCCATTAACTCTTGCCTGCAGTGACATTTTACGTCTGCATTCTCATCTGCTCCATGCCCTGATAATGCAGTCAAGTTGTGGTTTATTAACCCAATTAACTATAGAAATGTTAGGTAACGGAAATCAACAACATCAAAACAATTCCTTAAAACAGACTCTTCTCTTTAATTATTTTAAATGTATATGAAACTATAGCTGCCAGACCTTAGTTACCTAAAATGTTCATGGATTCTAAATGCTAACCAGGGAAAATGATAATCTAAGCAAAAGATAATCTAATCTATTTAAATACTAGTTGTTGTATTAATTTAGACTTAAACATCAATAGACACGCTTGGTAGATAAAACTGAGGATTTCTGAAGACTTTGCAGATTGCACGGTAAATGCCCCTATAAAAAACTTGCAGGAAAATCTGAATTTAGAATAAAAATAATCAAACTTGCACTGGATTAAATCTTCCCACATTCACCAACTCTACTCCCCCATTACTCCAGAACAAGAACTCCTTGGTCTTTTAAAACTTGGACTTCCTACCAGGGCAGAGCATAAGGGCAGGCACTAAGCATAAAATGAATGCTCCCTTGGGACTTAAGTGAGTATTTTTTTAAATTCCTCAAATCACAAAACATACTTTAAACAGGAAAAAAGAAAAGAGCTTAACACATCACTTTAAGAACTGATCTGATTCACTTAGAATATCATTTCATTTCACGTTCCCCTTGTTCTAAAAAGATTTACTATGGTCTAAAAAATGTTATCCTTACATCAGATAGTCAAAGAATCAGACAGGTATAGATAAGCACAAATCAGAGTCCCACTTTGATGTAAAAAAAATTACAATATGTTTTGATCACCTTCCTCAGCTGAGATCAGAAGGGGGAGGGGACAGTGTTGGGAATCCCAGAAGGAGGCCTGCAGTATCCTCAGAAAAAGAAAAGGTGTGGTGGAAACTTACCCTAAAAAATCTATTTAAAACATCTACCAGAGTGAAAAGCTCTAAGAAAAGTCGTGGCTTATGATGATAGCTGTTCCACCTTCATTTATTTCCATTTAAAATGATAATGAAACTCAGAAAGAAATGCAAACTAACAAATACTGTAGAATTTATAAATATTGGTAATATAGGCCAGATCCTGAGACACACATTTTGAGACAAGAGTCTCATTCTGTTGACCCAAACTAGAGTGCCCTGGCTTCAGCCTAGCTCACAGCATCCTCAAACTCCTGGGTTTAAGCAATCCTGTCTCAGCTTCCCGAGAATCTGGGACTACAGGAACTTGCCACAATGCCTAACAAATTTTTTTTTTTTTTATTTTTAGGCTTGCTCTTACTAAGCTGGTCTTGAACTCCTAAGCTCAAGGAATCCCCCCACCTTCACCCCCCAGAATTACAGGACTATATATTACCTGCTAGGATTACAGGTGTGAGACACTGCACCTGGCCCTGAGAGATATTTCTATCATTGGAACTATGAGCAGTTGTCCAAAAAATCCAGCTGCTCGGATGGAAAGACAGATTTCTGTACATGCCTCTGTATAGCCCCGTTGCCAATTCTTCGTAGGAAGAGCCTCCTTCCTGAAGCAGCCACCCTAGACTATTTCATCACCCAAACCCCACCCATCCCCACCCATATCACTCTTTCTCCATCAATTCTCACTCATTCATCATCTCAGCTAGGATAAAGGAACAGGCCACTGCACGCTGTATCTTGGCTCTCAGGGAAGCAACAGGAGGGGCAGTGAGAGCTGCCCATGCAGCGTCCTACCAGGGAGAGTTTCTCATGCTGCATTCATGCCAAGAAAAAAAAAAATGCAGATGGTTCTATATCTTAAATATAGAATGAATGAATATCCCTTTAAATATTCTATAAAATATAAGGGAAATAAGCCTTTTCATTAAGAAAGATGAGCTGAGCTAGAAAATGACTTGAACATACCAAGAATTTGGCAAAGCACAGGCCACTTAGAACAGTGCTTCAGCTTGTGACCTGACAAAGATTTCTGACAGCAAGAAGGCAGATGGTGGCAGGGACCAAAGAGAATCCTCCTAAGCCTGGACAGGCCACTCCTCATACAGGAAAAAGCAAATAAGCAACAACAGTAACAACAGCAACGAACATCCTCCAGCATTAATGATAAACCACAAACAACCTCACAATTTAAGTAAGCAACAGCAGGCCACAAGACCCAACAGCAGCAGAGACTCTCAGCAAAAAGGTTTTGCAAAGCAAAATAAGAATAACAGTGTATTCAAAGTACCCAAAATGGAGTGTTTTGCAGAATTAATCTTGTATTGAAAGAAGAAAGAATAAAATACACACTCCAAATAACCAAATGAACAAAATCAGAAAATATGGGATACAGTCATGGATGGCAAGGTGTCAAACAATGTAGGAGAACATGAACTAAATTCTATTAAATTCTAAGTTAAAGGCAATGGGGCCAGGCACAACGGCTCATGCCTGTAATCCTAGCCCTCTGGGAGAACTGCTTCAGCTCAGGAGTTCAACTCAGCCTGAGCAAGAGTGAGACCCCATCTCTACTAAAAACAGAAAAAAGGAGTAGCTGGGACTACAGGCATGTGGCACCATGCCCAGCACCTATAGTCCCAGCTACTCCAGAAGCAAGAGGATCACTTAAACACAGGCGTTTGAGACTGTAGTGAGCTATGGTGACCCCACCACAATCTGCCCCAGAGTAACAGAGTAAGACAAGAAAAGACAAGAAAAGAAAAATTAAAAATAAAGACAATGAGAATACCAAAAAAGAGAAAGAGAATAGATGGGAGAGGAGCTACAATGAAAGAGTCAACAGAAATAAGCTGAAAAGAGGCAGCATCTGACAAAGAAAAAGGTTCTCTGGATAGGTAGGCAGAAGTAGAATCCGGAGGAAAAATTTAAATTTTAAAAATGAACTTTAAAACCCTTTATCAAAAAAAAAGAGAGAAAATGTTTACAAAATAAAACAAAATATTGATGGAATAAGTTCCCTTAGTAACATCAAACTCCAGAACAGAAGAAAGGGACTTCCACAATGTTATTTTTGAAGGGGCGGGGGAGGGGGTAGATCAAGAGAAAAGAATTCTACACCTGTAGAGCTTTTCCTTTGTGAAGGCAGCAAAGGCACCAAAAGAAGGTCCATGAATGTGCTCTGAAAAATGGTTACTCCCAATCACTCTGAGATGACAACCGAGTGATAATCTACATAAAGAATTTAAGAACGGAGGTATGGAGGTGGAGGGGGGAGGAAGAGGAGGTCTAACCGAGTGGAAGCAAGTGTTTAAACCACATCAAAATAAAAATGGAGCTCCATACTTGTTGCTAATAAGGTTATAAAATGGAATGTAAGTGTCAAAGTAGGTAGATTAAACAAAATTATGAATCACAGGATGTAAAACCCCTTATTGTTGCAACAACAGTAAAATGGACAGCAGATGGGTAAGAAAGTCACTGGGGAAATAGCTGGTAGAACAGAACGGAGCTGAGGTGATTTGCATCTGCAAACGTCCACTGAGGACCCTTGTGACCAGGACACCAGGGAACGTGAAGGTGAGAACCAGAAACACTTTGCATGACACTGAACAGCAGAAATACTAGAAGAAAGTGTACAAAAGTAGAGGGAGAAAGGAAAGATTTCTGTCTTTCAGAAAAGCAAGTTACACAAACTGATACACTATGGACAGGCTGGAACTTGGCACAGGAAGGGCAAACATACGTGTTTCAAATTTCTAAATACAATCCAGACTATTTTAACCTCTTGCTGCTTTATAAATCTTTGCAAAGGAAATACATACGAAGCTGGAAGACACACAAACAGCTACACGCACAGCTCAGAGGTGGTGTTTATATAACTCGGAACTGGACTCACCGCAACAGAAATGAACTTTACAAATAAGCCCCAAAGTTACCATTAAATATTTGCACACAGAACCCAAAGACCTACCAAATGCCTGCAGCTTAAAAGGCCAAAATGCCAGGCAGGGCTTAGGGCTGGCAAAGTTCCACAGAAAAAGCTTTACAGACAAAGGAGAGCAGGAGAGCCCAGGAGGGCGTGAGAACTCCGGCCACATTCACAGACACAGACAGACACACAGCCTGTCCCATCTGCCCAGCAGACTCAGCCCTCCACTCAGGCTCCCCTCCTTAGGAGCACTCTGTCACTGTTCTCACTGTACGATGAGTTGTGATTACATGTTGTCTCAATTTCTGCGCTATGAGGTCTCCCAAGAAAAAGCAGTCTCCCATTCAGGTTTGAAACCCCAGCACCTAACGGTGCCCAGTACATGGTACATGTTGAACAAACGACATGGGGATGACCGTGTCCAGCAAGAGGAAGCTGAACAAACAGCGTGGGGGTGACCGTGTCCTGCGAGAGGAAGCTGAACAAACAGCATGGGAATGACCATGTCCAGCAAGAGGAAGCTGAATAAACAGCATGGGGATGACCATGTCCAGCAAGAGGAAGCTGAACAAACAGTGTAAGGATGACCTTGTCCAGCGAGAGGAAGCACACAACAAGCAGAAACAGACAGTCACATTTCAGGTCCATGTTTGGATGGCAGGAGTTCCACACTTAAGTAACTGCACGTGCCACTCTCTCCAGAGATCAACAGCAAGATGCTGGTGGCGGCTTCTAGCTTACTGTTTTTCCCCCAGATGACCACGATTTGTTTTTCACTAACAGGTAATACAAGGTATGAACAGAGTGTGGTGCAGGTGACAGCAGCACCCTGAGTCCCTCCTGCACATTCACAGGCAGCTTTGGGTCAGTCAAAATTTCTCCATCAATGTTTCTTCCACATTATATAGAAAATAACCCGTGTCAGCACAGCTTCTGCAAGCTGCCTTCCAAACTCACGTGGAAAGCATGTCTGCAAATTACAAATGAGAAAGACTGAGACGGAACAGTCTCAGCTTCACGTGTGGCTGACGTCTCCAGGGAAAACATCTCTATAATTGTAGCTTCCTTATTTGGCCTTCTGATGGGAGACATTTACAGCACCAAATGTAGGTGCCGCCTGACTTAGGAGACATAAAGGCACATTTCACGGAATAATGAGAGACGGAAGCAAGTGCAGCCCCTCTGGCTCCCTGGGAAGCTGATGAAGTGCACACAACCACATTTCTCTTAGTTTTTAAATTTTCACTAATGGTAATTCCTGATAAATTACAAATGGCCCCAAATAATATGAAGGTTTCTTTGGATTACTACGCCATTTGCATTAAATGGAACTACTTCCTACCATGTTAAAAAAAAAAAAATTATTTCCCAGAAGATTTTAGCCAAGTTCATTAAGCCCTGTGTTGTGGACTTGGCAAACGGAAGTCGGGAGAGGAAGCAATTATTAAACATACTTTGTATTCATGCTCACTGTATCCAGTTCTGTGAAGATTACATACTCAATACATATTAAACATTCTCAATATTTGGGTTGGGGACCAAATTTTTTTTCAGGCCTTGGTGTCATTTATTTTAATATTCAACATTTTTAAATTAAGTTCATGTTGATGTAATTTAAAAGGAGTGTGTGGGATCTATCCAGGTTTTACAAGGAGTATGGGGACTGCCCAGATGGATTCTTCTTTCTCCTCCTCCTAAAGGCCACGAGAAGAAAATAGAACAGTAACTACAACTCCTGATGATGTAGTTTCAAATACTGTGAGCGGGAGGGCACCTACACCCTCAGAATCAATGACTCGGGAAAGGACGACTGTGTGCAGGGGAGAGAAGGTGACAGGGAAGAATAGGGTAGGGAGTGAGAGGCACTGTCAGTAACGCCAGAAAACACTAGCAAATGCTCATCAACAGAGGGGAGGAACCCAGGCTCAGGGGGAACTGCTCCAGGCAGGTCTGAGACGGAGCCGGGTAGAGCAGGGAGCACAAGGAGAGGCAGAGGGCAAAGGCGCCCATGCCACGCAGCAAAGAGACTGCAGGTTCCAGTAGCAAGGGAGGACGCTGCAGGATGCGCAGAAACCAGGAAGGCTGCTGTAAGTCTTCTCCCTCACGGGACCCTCCTGCTAGTGGAAAATTCACAAAAACACAAATAATTTGAAGATGAGCAAAAAAGCAACTAAAACTCATATGCACTATTAGAAAAAAATAATTATTTCTCAGAAAAAAAATTGGCAAGAAAGATACAATCACAAAGCTAGAAAACTACAATAAGACATTCTAAGAATTCAAAGGTATGACTAGACAACAGGAGAGGGAAAGAAAAATACATGAAACTTGGAAAGAATAAAGAAGAAAAATTTGAATAACTAAAGAGTAGGCAGGGTGTGATGGTTCAGTCCTGTAATCCCAGCACTTTCGGAGGCCAGGTGTTCAAGGCCAGCCTGGGCAACAGAGCAAGACTCCATCTCCACAAATTACAGAAAACTCAGCCAGGAGAGGTGGCATGTGACTGTCGCTCCAGCTACTTGGGAGGCTGAGACAGGAGGATCACTTGAGCCCACACGTTTGGGGCTGCTTTGAACTGTGAGATGCCACTGCCCTCCAGCCTGGGGCAACAGACCAAGACCCTATCTAAAAAAAAAAAAAGAGAGAGAGAGAGAAAGAAAGAAGAGAAAAAAAAAGGAGAACAGAAATGAAAATGAAGAGTGGGGACAGAGGTGACTCAGCGGCACGTGGACTCCACTCGCACACACCAGGTGACAGGTAAGACGTCAGCATGAGTGGGGACAGAGGTGACTCAGCGGCACGTGGACTCCACTCGCACACATGGGGTGGCAGGTAAGACGTCAGCGTGAGTGGGGACAGAGGTGACTCAGCGGCGTGTGAATGCTACTCACACAGGGTGGCCGCAGCGCAGCTCACAGACCACCTCGTAGGCACCTGGGTCAGGCAGGAAAGGTGGCCTTCTAACCTGATAAAGCTTATTTAAGGATATAAAGTAATACTAAGGGACATCACACAATTGACCAAAGGTAGAGGTGGAAGAGAAAGAGAAGAAACTGGAGGACGTTACAAGTTAATTTCACTATTGTTCATTACAAGAAACCAAGAGACGTGGTCTAAATGAGAGGAAAAGGGGACAGAGGGTTTGGGACTCTATGCTGGATGTAAGCACTCCAATTCAATCAACACATTGAATCCCATAATGGCATAAATGTATTCATGATCTATGTACAAATAACTTAATAAAAAAAATTTTTTTAAATGAAATAAAATATAAAACTAAATTAAACTAAATTTTAAAAATAATGGAAGAAAAAGGATCCAATGTACTCAATACTATTATGAAACCAATATATAATCACCTATGCTTTCATACGAATGATAAAACAAAACTATAGTCCAGAAAGCAAGAGGGAAGAGGAGGGGAGGGGAGAGGGAGGTCGGGAGGGGGGAGGGTGTTTGGTGGGACCTCCTCTGTTGTGCACAATGCAATGGTACATTTTAAAACCATTAAGAGTAGAGTATAAGTGCCTTACCACAACAAATAAGTAAGTGAGGTGATGGTTACGTTAACAAGTTTGATGTCAACGTTCCACATTGTATATCAAATCAGCACATTGTACCCCATAAATGCGCTAATGTACACAGTTAACATTTAATTTTAAAAATTTAAAAATAATAAAATAACTAAAATAAATTTTAAAAAGTGACCACTAATCAAAATTTAACCTCTATACACACTAGAAGTACAAAACAACAAAACAAACAAAAAACACTGTTCAATAAACAATGTAGGGAAAGATCCTTTAACACAGCAAGCATGAAGTAATACCACGGAACTAAAGCAATCACACTGGTCTTATCAATCCATATAAAAAGGCTTCATTCAGTAACCGCAGATCCATGAAGGAAAACCCTTTTCTATGTCACGTACAAGAGACATCTAATGCAAAATGAGTAAGATCCAAAATTAAGTTAGAGCAATGATATATAAGAAAAATGCAAACTAAAAGAGTGCAAAGGTCATGTCATGGTCGTGACATTAAACAACAGAGAATTAAGTGATGTAAACAGGTAACACGTGTGAGCAAATAGGTGCACAGCAGAGAAAACCTAAAAGTTTCTGAATAGACCTAACTATGTTTGGGAATTTAACAAACGAGGGCATACAAAAAAAAAAGAAAGACCAATTTCTAAATGTCTGTGGTGTGACAACGAGAAAGCCATTTATAAAAAGACTTCGTACTTTACACAGGATAAAATCTGAGTGGATCAAAGATGTAAATATAAAATATTAAAATAGTTTCTAATTACAATTCGAACTCCAGAAGCCATAAAATAAATTATTAATAAATCCGACTATGAAAATGACTGTGTGACTAATATTTTAATATAAATACAAATACATCCGTAAATACAAAGTTCTACATAATTCATACAAGTATGCATCAAAAACAAAATGGAAACACAAATTAAAAACTGGGAAAAAATATATTGCTGGTGAAGGGTTAATATATGAAGAGTCCTAGAAACTCTGAGTAAGCTGAAAGACCAAATAGCAAACAGAAAAATAAAAGATTTATAGGACTAGACCATTCACAGAAAAGAAGATACAATTAACTGGACTTTCAATAAAAGATCCTCTTAATTTCATTCATAATAAGAGGAACACATATCAAAACTATCATGTTCTATCTCTAATCTATAAGACCAGACAAATTTTACAGTTTGACAACCCAGTGGAAAAGCAAAATAGTACAACACTTATGGAGACACTTCCGAATCTGCAGCAAGCAGCACAAAATGGCATTCAGATGTACATGCACACACGTTATGCAGTTATTCCTTACAAAGCTCTTTATACTTCAAAGGATTGAAAACAAAAATGCCGAGCAGCAGAGAAATCTTGGCGTGATCTATAATGATAGCCACATAATGATGTACTGTGCAGTTGTTAAAGAAAGTCAAGTCTCTAAGAGCTGGGATATGCTGCCACGTAGTAAGAACATGATGTAGAGAGCAGTGTATACAGTTCCTATTTATTATGTCTTACAGCAAGTGTGGAAGATTAACGTATATACGCATACTTGCTTTACAAAAAGCTTATTCCTATTACTCATATTTTCTAAAAGAAAGCCCACAAATGCAATAATGAAAGTTACTGCTGTAGTACACCACACTTTTCAATTTTAGGGTTTAAAATTTTTAATTATTCACATTTACATGTTAAGCTTTCTACATAGATAAAAATGTATATGTATGTTTATGAGTTTATATGTTTACATTTATACGACTCTTCAATCTAAACAAATCGAGAAAGGTGTACACAGATAAATCTTAGGTTTACCCTTGCCCCCACAGGGAGCCATGTGCTTGTTCCCTAAGACCATAGCAAATGGTTTTACTTATTCTATTTATTACTTATTTGATTTGCTTGAAAGACATTTTGAAATAGTATTACTAACATTATAACTAATGATAAAACTACTGAATGAAGTTTAAAATATCTTTATTGATGTTTTGTACTTAGAAAGCTTTTATTAAGAAGAATTTATAATGAGAATGCTTTCAAATAAATCAAGTAAGTTAAGAGAATAAACCAAATCATTTTGGTTTACTGTGTTTTGTATGGAACCAGAAAAAAACCCTGTATACCCAAGGCAAGTTTTGGTTATAAAAACAAAGCTGGAGGCATCACTCTGCTAGACTTTAGGCTATATTATAAGTCCACAGTGATCAAAACAGCATAAGAAAGTACTTTAGTAAAAAGTGCTTTACCTTTAGTAAAGTATCATAAGGATGGAAGAACAAATATCCAATGTACTCAATACTAATATGAAGCCAATAGATGATCTAATTCACACCCACAGAGGAGAAAATCTCATTTCAATTTAAATTGGGGTGAGGGGGAGTGAGGTAGGGGGGATTAGGCACTTAATGGACACAATGTAGGGGTGTATGGCATACCTGTTGGGTGCAGGACATAACTATAAGAGTGACTCTACCTAACAAATTCAAATGTTGTGACCTGGTTGCTTTTACCTTCATATTAACTTGAAAATAAAAAGAAAGTATGTAGAAAGGGTTCTTTTTTTGTAGTTAAAAAATATTGATTTTCCTTTCTATTATGTCTTTTAGAGAAGAATCTTCATTTGCTGTCACTTCTGCATTTCCTAAAGCAGCTAAGATAATTGCTAATTGTTTTCTGCCAGTGTGATTTCTACCATCATTTTGGGTGGTCACTGATCAAATGTATAACTAGGTTTCCGTGGGTCAGCCACCCACTGCCATTCCATGTCACTCCTCTTTTTTCAAAAATACATATAATTTATAAGTAATATCTCTGTTAAAGTTTGCAATGTAGGGGTAGTCAATGTAGGGAAGGAACAAGGATTAGGAAGGGTCTGATAAAACTGTAGCATTTGAAGAAATGGGACTGCCAGCCCTTCTTTCTGTGGGCTCACTTTGCTGGATACTAAGATGATTTTGGGAATTCTGCCTAATTGCCATGTCCCTGGAAATGACATGCCATTTCCTTCAGGGTTGTAAACCATGTTCCATTCCTAGAATTGGGTCTTTGGCTTCCTTTTTGCTGAGTGAACTTGGAAGTTTACTTCTCTGAGCCTCATTTTCTTTAATTGAAAAATGAGCTGGGCGGTGGGAGAGAGGTACATCTTGTCTTCTTTTCCAGCACTAGGAGTTTTTGTCTAATGTAATCCTTACAACTGAGATTTTCAGGTACTGAAAATGTTTCTTAAGAAAAATAAAACTTTATACTCACATATCTTCCTTCAATCCTTATTGCTTTTCTTTCCTTCTTTTCCCCCTCCTTTCTTCTCTCCCTCTCCCCTTCTTTTCTTTCTTCTTTCCTTCCTTCCATCCTTCCTTTCTCTTTTCATATATACCCAGTGTTAAATATTATGTCACCTCTTTCCTTCTTCTACTTTAAGTTTTATGCCATGAGTAGTCATTTCCTAGGGCTGTCATAACAAAGTTCTAGGTGGCTTAAACAACAGAAATTTATTTTCTTACCCCTTTGAAGGCTAGAAATCTGAGATAAAGTGTTTCTTCTGAGGCTTCCCTCCTTGGCTTGCAGGTGGCTGTGTTTCCCAACATCTTTATGTGGCATTTTTTCTGTACATCTACACGTCTGTGTCTTAATTTCCTCTGGTAAGGAAACCAGCCCTATTGGATTAGAGCCCACTCTAATGACCTCATTTAACTTAATTACTCCTTAAAAGCCTTATCACTAAATTGAAGGGTACTAGGGATTAGGACTTCAACATATGAATTGGGGGGAGGACATAATGAAGCCATAAAAACACATGTTAATTCTATACATTGACTTATTTTTTGTATAACAAACTACCTTAGTTGCATTCAAATTGAAAATTGTGACTGAGCTGTCAACTCCTGAGAAAATTTGCTCAAAAAATGATATGCATAGGAATTTCGTACATGGTACTAAAATAGAAATTGTGTATGTACAGGAGTGTCTGAAAAAAGAGAAAGGTGAATATAAGAGGAATACAAGGGGAAAGAATAAAGTTTTTTTCTTACCTTATCCTTCATGGTGATCAGGTATTTTTGGGGTCATAATGAGCTTCAGATTAAAACTGTATAAAGCTTAGAAAAATTAATTTTCTTTGGAAGCCATGAAGACCAAATTGCAACACAGTTTTAGGGAAACAGTGTTTCTTCTTCTTGGCATCCTCCTACCAACCAGACCACTCTGACACAGGCCACAGACAGCTTTGGTAGACTTGGAGCTTAGTATAGTGCAGCTGCTGTCTTCTTCTGTCTTGTGTTGTTATGAAGAAATACCTGAGGCTGGGTAATTCATAAAGAAGAAGGGTTTATTTGGCTCATGATGTTGATGTCTGTAAAAGTTCAAGATTGGGCATCTTATGAGAGCCTCAGGCTACTTCCACTCATGGCAGAAGGTGAAGGGCTGCTGGTGTGTGCAGAAATCACGTGGTAAGTGGAAGCAACAGGGAGATGAGGGAGGTTCCAGGATTTCTTTAACCACCAGCTCTTTTGGGAACTAATATAGTGAGAACTCACTCATCCCTGAGGGATAATGTCAGGCTATCCATGAGGAAATCTTCCTCCATGACCTACACACCTCCCATTAGGCTTCACCTCCAATGTTGGGATCAAATTTCAAGATGAGGTTTAGGGGAAAACAAATATTCAAACCATAACAGCTGCCAACAGCAAATAGCTATGCAACATGGTGATAGAGGGTGGCAATTAAAGCAGGATTAGCATGAAGGCTGTTGGATGGGGGGGGGGGCACAGTGAAAGAAAAGGGAAAACAGCTTGAAATTTCAGATGGCCTGCTATGGCATGGGATTGAAGTAATTCATTCAAAAGCTGGAGACTACTAAGAAGGATAGCATAGAGAGCTAGGCTTTTATATAAATGATATATAATTGCTACCCACCAACTGATGAAGCTGTTGCTTCTGGGGTTAAATTTGTTAATAATCTTCAGCCAGAATAATTTTACTCCTTTTTTCCCTCACAGTGAATATCAGGCAGAAAAGCTGTCACTCCTTAAATTCTTTGTAGCTACCAATAAGAAGACAATGCCTTTGAATAATTTGACTTATCTACTTATTTAATGTTTCTTTTCACACATTCATTACACAACAAGAAACTGAAATTCTATCACATGATAGACTCTGTGCATTTACATATGTTTTTGATGTTAGTAGTTTTCTCTACAAGAGAGACAGATACATAGATATTTGAGAATTTTTATAAACTGTTTCCAAATTAGTATCAAAGAAAAAAACCTAAGTTCTTAAATATCAACTAAAAATCCTCAGACACAGAATCCTGTGATGGATTTCATGGCTGGTAATTACCGGCAATGCAACAGATGAATTTTTAGCCTTACACATGTATTAAAATTTGTTCAGGTTCATCTAAAGTAGATATGAGGGAAATAAATTTTACCAAATTATTGTATCAAATATATTAGAATTCTCTCAAATGCACGTCAGATGAAGAATATCTTCTCTACCATGTTCTTTAGTGCTATGGTTCAATGGGACCCCCCAAAAGAATATGCTTGCAACAGTGTTGAGAGGTGAGGCCTAAGGAGAGGTGTTTAGACAGTGAGGGCTCTGCCCTCATGAAGGGCTGAAGGCTACTATCATGAGAGTGGATTTGTTATTGTGGGAGTGTATTGTGTATTTCCTTTTTTTTTTTTTTTTTAGACAGTCTCAAGCTGTCATCCTGGGTAGAGAGCCATGGCATCATAGCTTACAGCAACGTCCAACTCAGGCTCAAGTGATCCTTTTGCCTCAGTTTTTATCTATGTTTAGTAGAGATGGGGTCTTGCTTTTTGCTCAGGCTGGTCTTGAAACAGTGAGCTCAAGATATCCACCTGCCTCAGCCTTTCTGACTGCTAGGATTATAGGTTCAGGCCACCATGCCTGACCTGAGTGCATTTCTTATAAAAGGACAAGTTTGGCCTCATTCTTTCTCTGCTCTTACATCATGAAATGACACTGTAGGAAGGTCCGCACCAGATGCTGGCCCCTCAATCTTGGACTTCCCAACCTCTAGAACTATATGCCAATACATTTCTGTTTATTATAAATTACCCAGATAATTCTGTTATAGTAGCACAAAACCATAGGACATAGGGTTTTTATGTTCAACTGATACTAGCAGGAAGTAAATAAAAATAACCAAGTTCTTTTGTTTGTTTGTTTTGAGATAGAGTCTTATTCTGTCTCCCTGGGTAGACTGCCATGGTGTTGGAGCTGACAACAACCTCAAATTCATGGCATCAAGTAATCCCCTTGCCTCAGACTCCCAAGTGGCTAGTACTACAGGTGCCCACCACAAAGCACAGCTAGTAGAGACAGGTCTTGCTCAGGCTGATCTCCAACTCCTGAACTCAGGCAATCCACTCACCTCTGCATCCCAGAGTGCTAGGTAATCCTAGCACTGCCTGACCAAAAGTAGCTAAGTTTTAAATAGGCAAATCTTTTTCTAAAGTTTTCACATTACAAATGCATTATTGAGTAGTATAACTTTAAAAATATAATGGGGGGAGAGATTTTTTTCCACAGATGATATTTTTTCTCTGTTATTGAAGGTGTCAAGGAAAGTCTCATTTTTCTAAACAACACAAAAATGAGGAGTCAATTCATTTGCCACTTGTTTTTCAGTAATCTGAATGTAGCCAATTTTGAAAAATTCATTACTTTCTCAAGAAATAAGATTTTTAAAGAAAATGACTTTATAAGTCAAAATTTGACCAGGTTGGGAGTTATGAGAATTTCTCGAGATTGAATATTGGGTAATAGAACTAGGATGTTTTAAAATTTGATAACTAATTTGTCTTAGATTGAGTTATGAATGACAGACTTAAATAGGTAGGCCAAATATTAATGTTTGTACTGAGCAAGACTCAGCACATTGGACAGGGAGACCAATACTATCTGGAAAGGCTTTATGCAACCTATTTCTTACTATGGAATAAGAACTAGAAATGTTGGACTATTAGGATAGATTAAGAATCATAATCAGTGAAGAAAATTATTTCAGGTAAAAAGAGTGCAAAGAATGGCTCCAAAGTCATTGACCAATACTCTTGACTAGTATGTACTCCAGTAACAGACACTTTCATTAATTAGGGCAAAATCCATTATTTCCAGATGGTTTTTGGTTTGGTTCTTTCCACATTCATTGTGCTGAGCATACTTAAATGCCCTAATCTGTGATTTTATATCCTTCAATTCTGGATGTTCTTTTTCTACTGTTTTTTTTTTTTTTCTTTTTTCTTTTTTTTTTTTTTTTTTTTTGGCCTGTCAGAGCCCTTTTCTTTTTCTTTTCTTTTCTTTTTTTTTTAAATTGTTTTATTTTTTTTTTATTATAGATAAAAATATGCACCATAGATGTGACCCAACCCATCACCCTCCTTCCACCCAAACCTCCCCCCTCCCTTCCCCTTCCTTGGTCCTTTCCTCATAGTCTTGTGGTATAGTTGGGTTATAGCCTTCATGTGAAAGCTATAGTTTAGCTTTATAGTAGGGCTGAGTACATTGGATACTTTTTCTTCCATTCATGGGATACTTTGCTAAGGAGAATATGTTCCAGCTCCATCCATGTAAACATGAAAGAGGTAAAGTCTCCATCTTTCTTTAAGGCTGCATAGTATTCCATGGTATACATGT